>OZ012694.1:43372143-43382143 GCA_963942565.1 Maea johnstoni | reverse complement strand
TGCCCTTGACCACCTCGGCAAATTGCAAATTAGACCTATATCTCATGCTGTTGATGTTATGTCAAAACGATTTTTTCGTGTTCACCCCCCCCCCCCCCCTCCCCCTAATGTGTTGGGCTGGAATAAAGGTAGTAGCGTGTAGATACTATTGTGGATCAATTAAGTTACAATCACATTTGAGCCAGTGTGCAGTAGACACATACGTGTGTTGCTCAGTGCCACTGACATGCCTGCAGTACATGTAATCTTTACGGCAACTGTAAATATTTCAATTATATTGCAGCTGCTTGTTTCAGAATTTTCCAAATTTTGATCTTTAATGTGAAATGTTGTCCAAGGAGATATTGTCCATGAAATTGGAAATATTTTTTTTCAATCTCCTCTTCTGCATTAGGTAAAATTTCAAAAACCATGACATTGAAATGGAACATAGAAAAGCTTTTTTTCATATTTATAGTAAATCATAAAAGACTTATTGAAAACTACTGCTCTGATCATTTGGACATGTTTACAACATATTTGAACCGTATGGATTTATATTGTAGCTGCTTATTGTGCAGCTCAAAATAGGCATTTAAACTTTGACCTTGATATTTTGAGCTTGAAAATGTCCATCATATTTGCATGGATGCTATCTACACTTTTTCACATTTATTATAAATAATGAGAAATTTGATGAAAAATTGTATATCTTGCCATATAATCAGGGAGCCAACCGTGATTACATGTGATTACCATAGAGAGAGTAAAAACACTAGTATTTTTACCCAGAAAAAGCCCATTTTTCAAAAAAGAAATTGCCCTTATTGACTTTGAGATGACCTTGAATATCAACCAAAATAGAAATCAAATAACTACAAGATCGATTTTAATAGTCCAATACCATAAAAAGAAGAATGCATGTGATTGCCCTAAAAATATGTTAAAAACTTAGTACTTATACTCAGAAAAGAGTTCATTTTTCAAAATTT
The DNA here is from genome assembly GCA_963942565.1 of Maea johnstoni. Lineage (NCBI taxonomy): Eukaryota > Metazoa > Annelida > Polychaeta > Spionida > Magelonidae > Maea > Maea johnstoni. The sequence continues at coordinate 43,381,172 of OZ012694.1, read as the reverse complement.
TGACATATTTTTGACATTGAAATGACCTTGAACCTCTCCCAAAAGAGAAATCAGACTACTACAAGATCAATACTAATAGTCCAATACCAAAAAATAAAGAATGCATAAGATTGTCATAGAAATAGATTAGAAATTAAGTACTTTTACTCAGAAAATGCCCATTTTTCAATTACTTGACCCCTATTTGATCTTGAGATGACCTTGAATATCACACAAACATAAAAATACATTACGACAAGGTCAATATTGATATTTCTATACAAATAAAATAAGAATGTTTGTGATTGCAGCAAAGAAACATTGAATCTTAGTACATATACTGAGAAAAAAGCCTATTTTTAAGTTTGACCTTCAAATGACCTCTAAATCATAAACCGTCAATTTTTCAGTCCGGCAGAGTTTTTTGATACTGGAGGGATGTACTAAATGTTGCTTTACCCTCTCGGGTGCCACCAACACTAAATTTAAGGCCCTTTTTCAGTTTAGCTCTTTGAGTAATATGTTCACCATATTTGGCCATCAAATTACCCTGGATTTTAAATTGATTACCCAATGTAAAGCAATGAATTATATCAATTCATAGTATTCTAACCAATATTTACTCTCGACCATATATTGAATCTGGCCTGGGATGCAGGCCAGCCGCTAGGGGATTCCATGACGCTGCAATGAGGGATTTTTCTACTAATGCCCAACACTCCTATGAGACAGTGCCATCTATACACAAGCAGCGACATCAGCATCTGGCCTGGGAGGCAGGCAGCAGGCTGGGGAGTCCTTGACGCTGCAATGAGGGATTTTCCAGTGAATACGAGTACTAACTCTATTAATCTCTAACCGCATTTTGCGGTATATATAGGAAATACAATAATATCATTAGAAAAAACATCAACATCAACATTGTTGTCATAATTGCAAAGATATATATATATATATATATATATATATATATATATATATATATATATATATATATATATATATATATATATATATATATATATATATATATATATATATATAATAATTGATATTTGATATAGCGCCCTTTCCACCTATAATGTTCAAAAGCGCTTTAGAGTCATTGGACAGTTGTCATGGTCCATATAGTCAATTAAACTCCTTTCGAAATAGCAATGTTTTCAGCTGTTTCTTGAAGTTGTGCACACTATCAGCAGCCTTGATGTTGTCAGGGAGCTCATTCCAAAGGCGTGGTGCATAGGCACAGAATACTCTGTCACCAAACCTTTTCAAATTAGTGAGTGGTATCTGTATTAGTAAAGCGAGGAAGGTCCTTAATATGTCCTCAGCCTTAGGTATTAAAAGAGGTGGTTTAAATCTTAGCACTATCAATCTGATATATTGGACAGTCATCATACCGATTCTCTGTTTAGGGTGTGAGATCTGGGTTGTTAAGAAGAAAGATGAAGCACTGCTAGCTGCCTTCTAGAGGTATGCAGCCAGAAGGCTGCAGTGGTTTCATACTAGGTCAGTTAATATCACTAGTTATGTATGTTTGGGGTGGATGAACATCGTGAACTATATAAGAGCATGTCAAGTGATTTTCTTACGGTCAATAATAGTCATGAATGAGAACATGCCAATCATGAGAATTTTGGAGAATAGGGTAAATGAATATAATGTGGGCGGTGATAACCCCTATGATAGCCCTATAATACATATGTTAGATATATGTTCGGATTATGACTTGTTAGCTAACATTAGAGACATGCTGCAGGGCAATGTCCCAAGCAAGGCGATGTGGCGCCGCCTAGTATGGGACAAAGCTTGGGATGTAGAGAACGAGTGGTGGAGAACTAAAATGAGAGAGGATAAACACCTAACCCTTATTAGAGAAGTCTCAGAATCACCGGCATATTCTGTATGGTGGCAGATAGCAGACGGAGACAGGTCATGCATGAAACAATGCGAGGTCATGGTCAGAATCCTATGCCACTGCACCCTGTTAAAAGAAGACGATTTTCGGTACAAAAGGTCTACCAGATGGCAAAGGTTGTGCATTTTGTGTGAGCTCGCAGCACCAGATGATGCAAGACACATGATCATGCTGTGTCCATACCATACGGATCACAGAGCGAAATTGCAAGAGAAAATATGTAGAATATGCCCGGATTTTGGGACGAGAGAGGTGTTTAATACCATTATAGGGAAACCCATAGAGGGGATAGTGGGTGAGAGTATGAGCCAAATATGGAAAATCGCATGTAAATACACAGCCAGGATGTACTGGAATACTCTGCGCGGGGGGGGGGGGGGGGGGGGGGGGGGGGAACAGGTTCAAATATAACCCTGCTCTGATCTAACTATACCCAAACCATGCAATGCGCCTGTTGCTAGACATCGTCAAGGAATATACTATGTTTGTAGGCGAGGCTCAAGCCAACCCTAACCTTTTCTTGCCGGAGTCACACTAACTTATGGCAAAGTACCTGAGAGTATGATTAGTTAAATGTGTATAACTGTATGACTGTGTATGAATGTACTGGTCTAGCCGATATATATGGGTTTCTCCACCCAATTCTTTTGCTGCAAATGATACATCAATAATGGCTGAGAACCTGAAAGGCTAATGTCTTTTTGCCGATTTACATAAGTACAATTTCTCTTTGAGAGAGCTGCTAATTTCTTGTAATGGCCAAGCCTTTTGTCGGTGACCCTGTTTACTAGTAATCTATGATAGCTTTCTTCTGGTATTTAGAATCAGATATATCTGCTCCCGACGAGATGGGGTTATTTTGTGTTATATATGAGTGTTTTTGTAAATTTTTTACAGCAAGTAAACTCACCTAGTTACTTAACTGTAAAAGTGCGATTTTGTAATTTGCCTGTAATTTCTTGTTTTTCTGTAGATGCAGTCTTTATGGCTCTACTAAAAGAAACTCCTCCTAGGGAGATCTAGCAGTTTCTAGGATAGAATGAGTGGCTCCCCCTGTGTGGGCACAATGTCACTATTCTATCTTACTAATTTGTGCGTCGACAGGTCTCCGATAGAATGAGTGGCTCCCCCTGTGTGGGCACAACGTCACTATTCTATCTTGCTTATTTCGTACCTCGACAGTTGTTTTTCTTTTGGTATTCGTTTCACTTAGTAGGTTGACTGTATAGTTTGGTGGCTCCCCCTTCTAGGGGCTAGCGCCGTCAACCTTTTGCTTAAGCACAATATATGTTCATACAAGTTTAGTTTATAGAAAATGATTATTTGTACTGTACTTTCATAAATGCATTTTATGGCAAATAAATATACAATACAATACAATACAATATGTTCTTGGTGTTTGATCTTAGAGTCCTTGTATTGGCTTGTTTGACTAACAGTTCCCTCAAGTATAGAGGGGCACATCCTTGCATGCATTTGAAAGTCAAAAGCAGAATCTTGAACTAAATCCTTTTCCTGATGGGCAGCCAGTGAAGATCTTTTAGAACTGGTGTAATGTGATCATACTTTTTTGAGCCACTGACCACTCTGGCAGCATTGTTCTGGACTTTCTGGAGCCTGCATAGCAGCTCATCAGTGATTCCACAGAGAAGTCCATTACAATAGGCAAGGCGTGATGTCACCAGTGAGACGATGGCACTCTTGGTTGTATCAGTATTGAATTTTTTTCTTATTTTCCCAATGTTCCTAAGGTGGTAATTTGCACACTTGATATTTTTTGATACATGTGCAGACATATTCATGTCCGGATCAAAAACAGCACCCAGATTACCGACCGGTTCATTAAGAACTGGTACTATTACACCATTTACGGTAATACTAGGAATGGAGATTTTCGCCCGCATCTGTGGGGTACCCATGACCAGCACCTCTGTCTTGTCCGCATTCAATTTCAGTTTATTTTGAGACATCCATGTATAGATGTCGGTGAGGCATATATATATATATATATATATATATATATATATATATATATATATATATATATATATATATATATATATATATATATATATATATGATATGATTTGATTTGATTCGGTCTAGTAAGATGTGTATTACATATATATAACGGTGACTAGATGGAAAGTCATTAACTGCTATGCAATAGAATTCTAACCAGACACAGGATATATACACTAAAAGTTAGAAACTTATTTCCATAGTGGTCCCAGAATATACTTATATATATATATATATATATATATATATATATATATATATATATATATATATATATATATATATATATATATATATATATATATATATATATATATATATATATATATATTTACAAAATACATCCATAAAATATGTCAATATCATACATGGAATTTATCTGTTTACTGTCATTACTAGGTATGCAGACAGTTTAAATCAGCAGGATCAATTTCCTCACTCACAACATCTGAAAGAGATGTGTACTCCTTCATGCCCAAGTAAACAAATTTGGCAATTTTCATTAACAACTTTCTATCATTTGTATTTGATAATCGAGTCATTTTTAAAGTGCTACATTTAGTTCTATAGTATTTTGGTATAACTGATATTCAAAGTTTTTCAGGACTATTGCATTCAAATAGGAAGTGAAATTTATCACCTAGAAATCTTTTTTCTGCACTTAGTGCAGATGCGCTCTTACCTTGGTATTGATAATCTTGATCTAAAATTAACAGGCAATTTTTGAGAACCAGTTCTAAGGTCAAGTAGCGAGTATTTCAGATATTTTGGCAATATATCTTCGTATTCTTCAAATTCATGAACATCTTTATAAATTTTCTATGTTGAGAATGTTTCCTCCTCTGAGATTCTGCCATGCCATTTCTGTAGATACAGATTTGCAATATTCTTCTAACACACTCACTGGACACCCCTGAGCCACTTTGAACATGAGATATAAACACGGTTCAGTCCGCAGATCTCTAGGGTACTTCTTACACACCCTAACCATGGTGAAGTATATTATACAAATATGACATCCCTGTGTGGTGTACAACAGGAATAACTCCCCCTCGGGCGACACTCCTCTCGAGGGGGAGTTATTCCTGTTGTACACCACACAGGGATGTCATATTTGTTTTATTATACCGAACAACATACAAAACACAAAAGGGGGAAAATTGATAAACACCAGAGATTTTGGATAAATACTCTTTTGTTAAAAATTTACAAATTACAATAACAGGGATTGTTGCATTGACGCATCAGAGTGAAAGAGAAGCCCCAAAACGTACAACAGGAGAACATTTTCAGTTTGACTCAGAAAAATTTCTGAAAACATGAACAAATGAGTCTACTCGATGTTTCGCTTCCTTTTTCAAATAACATTTGTATCAGAAAACGTTTAAACTGCATTTATTGATACCACCTCTTAATCAATCTATGTGCTTATGTATTAGCAAGACACTGAACCTTATTTGTTTGTTTGTACTTTTACTATCTTTATTAGTTCGAGCAACTCTAACTGTGGTACCGGCCGTTGTTTAGTATATGCTGTATAATGGCCTCATCACAGTTTTAAGACTCTAACCTAGAGTTCCGAGCATTTATAAAATAGCATCTGCGCCAAGAAAACTGGGCGCTCATATGTATAACTTGAAACACCCCCCAAAACCAGTCACGTTCATACCATACCTTATTTGTTTGTATTATTCTTTATTTGATAAAAATCCGTTGCATGGTGCCTGTTAGGCACGATTTTAAATTTGAGGCGGTCAGCCTTGTTGATTTCACGTCGGCGATGGCTGACGTTTGATATGCACGCATGCGCATCGAGCTCATTGCCCGGTAGAGGTGATTAACATGTTAATCACCTGCTGCATGTTGCCGTGATTAACATGTTAATTCCCTAGCTGTGCAGGACAACAGTCTGTTACTAAGTAGTGAGGAAATCATGACGATTAATCCATGAATTAATTCAAGAATCTTCACGTGAGGTATAATAATTCCCTATTTAGTTGAGATGTTTCATCATGCTATATACTAGAAAGTAAATTTCACCTTTCTTGCCATCAATCGCTTTTGTTACCCTCTATATTAAAAACACATTTTCAGGAGAAGTCACTGGTTCCTGCTGACGCTTCTCCAGTCATTTTAGTTATGCTTGAAATGAGATGAAGAACCAGCTCTTAACATTTCCCAACAAAAGTATTACATTACAACAGTTATCAACCCTTTAATAGATAGATAAAAATAGTATACCACTAACTAACTTCAAATGTGTTTTTATATCGTGACATACGCAAAGTAAATAATTTTCGAAAATGTGACCCAATCACGATCGACGAATGACAAATGCGGGACTGCGCTCTATTAATAGCCATGAGCGGCGATTAAACAAGATGCAAATACACCCACAGAGGTGTAAAAGGTACCTAATTCGGTAATGTGACAAAATCATGAATATTTCTTTCAATAGAAATATTCTAAACTATTTACAATTTCGATAAAGTTAAAGTTGAACAGTTTTATTCAATCAAATAACTTGCAAAAGTTAATTAGGTCAACTACTCGAAGCACATTACTGTACTCCAATCTACCTATATAAGTAGCATCATTGGCAAGACTAGGGCAAGCACAACCGATGGTTGTTGCGCTTCCCTGGTCTTCCTTCCGATACGTCATCAGATCGGGAGAGCGAGGGGATTGCTAATTTTGAGTGAGGGTGTGTCGGTGGTTCGTCCCGATACCCTCCACTGACCTTGACCGTGGCCTGCCGTCTGGACCACGGCGTTGCCAATGACTGCTAGCCGTCTCGTGTCCCTGTCCGAATTTTGAGTCCCTGCTGGCGCATGAAAGATTGATGCCTTTGACATAAGACCAAGCGGCGGATTGGTTTCCCTATATATCATCCATACCTAATTCCTCCACCTGTTACAACTGCCGAAATACGCCCTAGCCGCAATTTGGCTGAAAAAAACTGACAAAAAATGAAAATTCCAAATTCTGGTCTCAACGTGTTCCTGAGCGGCAGCACAGGCAGGGTCTACCAACTGCAAGATCGTAGTTCGTGTAGAATGCGATACCTTCACTATTCTACCCTCGAGAATACTCGTAGTTTCATTAAAAGAATTGCCAAACAAAAAAAAAAAAAGATTTCTCTAATTCCTCCACCTGTTACAGCTGCCGAAATAAGCCCTAGCCGCAATTTGGCAGAAAAAAACTGACAAAAAATGAAATTCCAAATTCTGGTCTCAACGTGTTCCTGAGCGGCAGCACAGGCAGGGTCTGCCAACTGCAAGATCGTAGTTCGTGTAGAATGCGGTACCTTCACTACCCTACCCTCGAGAATACTCGTAGTTTCATTAAAAGAATTGCCAAACGAAAGAAAAGGGATTTCTCTAATTCCTCCACCTGTTACAGCTGCCGAAATAAGCCCTAGTCGCAATTTGGCAGAAAAAACTGACAAAAAATGAAAATCCAAATGCTGGTCTCAACGTGTTCCTGAGCGGCAGCACAGGCAGGGTCTACCAACTGCAAGATCGTAGTTCGTGTAGAATGCGATACCTTCACTATTCTACCCTCGAGAATACTCGTAGTTTCATTAAAAGAATTGCCAAACGAATAAAAAAAAAAGATTTCTCTAATTCCTCCACCTATTACAACTGCCGAAATACGCCCTAGCCGCAATTTGGCAGAAAAAACTGACAAAAAATGAAATTCCAAATTCTGGTCTCAACGTGTTCCTGAGCGGCAGCACATGCAGGGTCTACCAACTGCAAGATCGTAGTTCGTGTAGAATGCGATACCTTCACCACCCTACCCTCGAGAATACTCGTAGCGTTATGAAATTACGAACAAGATAGGGTTGAATTTAGATCCCAGTCAGATTTGAGCGTTCCCGGCATGCTTTGCGGTATTAGATATCCGCGGGAAGGTCAAAGCTCATATAAAGCTACACTTAGTTTCATAATGGCATATAAAAGACAATATTGACAAACAAACAAATTTACTTCATATGTTTGGCCATATTATTCATTTTGAAATGAAGTCTTTTTAATCCAATTTTTGAAAAACAAGTCACATAGTTTTAGCATCTGCGTTACACCGGCTCGGTCTTCCGCGACTGCTACGACGTGCATTGTCGAGCACGTTTGTGGTGAAAGATCTCAATAAAAACGAAAGGAATATTTTCCAAACTTCTGTGAACAATATATGCGTATATATCGCTGTAAAAGATAATATTTGAGTTTAATCGCGAAATTTATCTGAAAGGACTAGGTAGAACTACATCGAGGACATGACGAGCACCCATATTGACAGTGACGTCACTAGACTGCAAAGCATGCCGGGAACGCTCAAATCTGACTGGGATCTAAACTCAACCGATGCGAAGACGCCCAAGATAGAACTAGAATTAATCATGAGTGATGTTGCAATCAGATATCTAGGTGCTCTGATCTTTTTGGTCAATTTGAAATATTTCATGGTAACTATCTGCAGGACGGGTACTTTCCAGTTAAGTACAAATTTATAAATCAAGTTTTTTTTTTTTTTGCATTTGCATTTGCACCATTTTAAATTCGCCCAAAGTATGCCTTTATTAGGCAGATAGTACATGAACCTGGATGGTAGGGCCTTTTTGTGACTACTGTGAAAGGTTTGACATGTCCAGAACATTATGTTTGATTGTTAACCCACATTAACCACCTGCATTAACCAATGATTAAGATAATTGGTTTCGCATAGTTTTTCTAGGGTTGTCCTGCCACTGAAGAATCAGTGATATTAATATTTCATATTTTCCTTTGAATATAACTCCATTCTCTGAGTGCAATTTAACTGCCAGCAGACTCCCCGCAGGGCTTGTTCCAGTAATTAAGTACTCTAATTGTGATTGTGATTTGCAGGGAGAATCGCACAATTTCACCACAGATAAAATACTTATGGCAATATTTACTCTTTTTTGATATCATTTTTACAGAATCTGGTGTGTACATTTTCATCCATGTGAATATCCAATCCTCAAGTTTCAGCTCCTTATAAGAGAATGGGTGCTACACATGAGTCACATAGATGTAACAACATGCTTACTGGTAGGTTGAGTCTACGCCTATTTTGTATCACTGAA
>OZ012694.1:43332880-43371943 GCA_963942565.1 Maea johnstoni | reverse complement strand
TATATATATATATATATATATATATATATATATATATATATATATATATATATATATATATATATACCAATAGATTATCTAAATCTGTCCAAATTAGACTCAACGGTAGATAGGCGTTTTGATCCTAGCTGCTGTTGCAATGTTTAGCTCTTTAACTGATGTGTGCTATCGCAGGATACTTGTCTGTATCTTTATATGTCTTTCTGCTGTGTTGTAGATTGCTCGTGTAAGTGCGCGACGGGAGGAGCCTGTAGCTGTGGAAGCAACTGCGGCTGCTGCAAGTAGACATCAGCGACACCTGGAGGACAGATGACGAACTTCAAACTACATGTACATAGAATACCGTCAAGGAACAATCTCGCACTCACCTGAACTCTAGCACTTTAATGCAACTCTTAAACAGAGCAGCGGACTTGAAGCGTGGAACTAGATTCTATTTTTTGAAAATACTCCAGTTATTGCTCTGCATATGTTTAATAATTACGAAACATGGATGACCTTCTAAAAAACAACACTCATCTTGGTCTGGAAGACGGCCATGGTTTATCAAATCCTAAGTTTATCTGTAGCACATTATTTTCTCAGGAGCATTTGCAAAATGGGGTTTGATTGGCATGACGAATTTAGGCAAATAAACGACATTTCTGTGTCAAAGTACCTCTCGAGGGAAGTCAGTGGGAAGTTGATTGGGGAAATGGCGACTCCGTTTGCAAAGCTAAAGATGTCTATATTTTGTTTTGTTGTATTAATGTAGTGTGTGTATGCATAAACATTAATCGGATTATTTGTGTCGAGCAGTCGGCTTATATTATGGCCTTGTTAGTAATCAGATAAGGCATTCCAGCAGGAAATTTCCACTGTGGAATAATCCATCATCAACATGGCCTTCACTTTCTGGGTCATTCTTATCGCCTTTGGCTTCTCGCCAAAGTAAAGTAAATCAACATCCACGCACGTGCCCTACCTGGGCCAATCACGTGGCTACCTGTCGTCATGGTGAATCTCAGCCGTCACGTGGTTATACGAGACTGTCAGAGTCACATGAGACTGATATGGAGTGATTTGTTGATAAGGGAAACACGCTCACGAGTGTAAATAGAGTATATGCTCTTGGTGACTGCTTGTTTACTAACACGTCATCGTTATTTATCAAGCTAGCGTGATCGTGGTTTGTGTGTATTAACTTCAAGCTATGGTTTATGGTGTATATAACTTTTACATACTACAAGTGAAACTTGAAATAAAGGGCGATACTCATCGAATTGAAGTGTCTGTTGTATACATGTACATGTACCATACCAACTCTACCCTACACCTCCCCTAGTTGGCTGGTCTCCTAGGCCTTTCTAGTCTCTTAAAAATGCCAGAAATATTCCCATAGTGGCCGCCATCTTCAAACTTTAACATTTAACTTTAAACACTATTTTTGTCAAAAATGGGGAAAGGATGTATTTTCCAAATTCTACTTTGCTTAACTTTGGATCAAAGTCAACATTGGAAATAAATGTGGTTTCCTTTCCTCCTTAATACTTCTACCTATTAATAGACGAACTTTTGCGCATATACGTCACCATATGATATCCAAATATACATGTATGAAGCGACCATATTTTTGGGGAAGTCAGATTAAAAAGAAAAGAGCCGAAAACGTTTCCAGACGCCTATTTGGAGATCTGTAATGCGTGGTCTATTACTTTGCTCAGTGGTGGCTTTGACAGTCACGTTTGATCTGATTACGAGGGTATTGCTTAAGGTTTGAAATATGCAATACTCTCAAAATGACCCTTTATTCACATATTAACTCCAAAAGCAACCTTAACCCTTGAATTGATTGTTCTCTATATTTCCGGTTCTTTCCAAAGTTAATAGATGACTAGATAGATGGAGGACCCATGAGGAAATGCTCATTACTGAATATAAACACAATCTTGTAATATAATGTTAAAAATGACTTTTAGTCACTTCTATACATATAGCATTTCCTACGCTAGCCATCTGTTTCATGCACAGAAGTGTGTTTCTCTTCTTGCCCGTATACAATACTAGTAACATGTAGTTGCTAAGCTTTGTTTATAAGTTTTTAATCAAGTCGCTGAATATATTATGGTGAACAGACAGGGGGATATGAGGTGCTCAATGAGGCCTGTGGGGTTAATGTGTGGATATAGGATCATTTTGAGATTCTTACTTATGAAAACGCCTACATCCTTTTCCTCCCAATACGAATGGATAGGCAATCCTCGAGCAGAGTGAGAGACCGTCTCTTACAGAAACTCCCATAGACTTGCACACAAGCAGGAATATTTTTGGCACTTTTTCCTGATTGAGTTTCACAAAAACATGGTCGCTTCAAACATGCGTTTTAGGTATAAAATATCAACAGATTTGCATGAAATTCATCGAAAAAGGCTTTAGCAAAGGGGATTTCGGAGGGAAGGATATCACTGTTTATCAAATTTGGACTTTGGTTCAAAAGTTGGAATCTGAGAGTTGAAAAATTCACCACTTATTCATTTTCAAAAAATATATATATCTGAAAGTAATGATCATAAAATTAGAACGGAGTAAAAGTTGATCTTTCCTGCACATTTGTGAAATTCGAGGGTCCCCGGTCCATACTTGTGTGTAGAAGTTCCGTTTGGAAGCACTAGGCATGGCAGTGTTTTACCCATAAATTCTTAAATCCTGCTCTGATGGTAGTTTTGTGATGCTTAATGTATTCCTCATCAGGAGACCCTTAAGGCAATATACACTTTGTATAGGCTAAATTGTCAACTAAAAGCAGGGTCGGGTGAAAACCGAGTCAAGGAAGTTAGCCCCACACGCTACCTTTAAGTCTGTACTTCATTAGTAACCTCTTCCCACCTGCGGGTCAGCACAATGCACGCAACATAGGGAACATCTTAATAGCAAGACCATATTTTGCAAAACATTTCACAGGAGTTGTTATTTGTTTTAACAATACCTTTTCAGATACATTTTCCAAATTGTACAATAGCCCTACTGTTCCCTATTATATTGTTCCCAAGGACTCTAAGATCAAACACTAAGAACTTATTACAGATACCACTCACTAATCCGAAAAGGTTTGGTGACAGAGCAATCTGTGCCTATGCACCACGCCTTTGGAATGAGCTCCCTGACAACATCAAGGCTGCTGATAGTGTGCAAAACTTCAAGAAACAGCTGAAAACATTGCTATTTCGAAAGGAGTTTAATTGACTATATGGGCCATGAGAACTGCCCAATGACTCTAAAGTGCTTTAGAACATTATATGTGGAAAGGGCGCTATATCAGATATCAATTACTATTATTATTATTATTATTATTATTATTGTTCCCGTGCGAGGGCGAACTGCGCAAGCCGAGTGGTCTAGGGCATTATCTTATAAGCCTTTGGTACTAACTGCTCGCTGCCGCTCACCGCTGAGGGCCTGCCCTGGTGGCCGAGTGGTCTAAGGCATTGTCTTATAAGCCTTTGGTACTAACTGCTCGCTGCCGCTCACCGCTGAGGGCCTGCCCTGGTGGCCGAGTGGTCTAGGGCATTATCTTATAAGCCTTTGGTACTAACTGCTCGCTGTCGCTCACCACTGAGGGCCTGCCCTGATGGCCGAGTGGTCTAAGGCATTATCTTATAAGCCTTTGGTACATGTACTAACTGCTCGCTGCCGCTCACCGCTGAGGGCCTGCCCTGATGGCCGAGTGGTCTAAGGCATTATCTTATAAGCCTTTGGTACTAACTGCTCGCTGCCGCTCACCGCTGAGGGCCTGCCCTGATGGCCGAGTGGTCTAAGGCATTGTCTTATAAGCCTTTGGTACTAACTGCTCGCTGCCGCTCACCGCTGAGGGCCTGCCCTGATGGCCGAGTGGTCTAGGGCATTATCTTATAAGCCTTTGGTACTAACTGCTCGCTGCCGCTCACCGCTGAGGGCCTGCCCTGATGGCCGAGTGGTCTAAGGCATTATCTTATAAGCCTTTGGTACTAACTGCTCGCTGCCGCTCACCGCTGAGGGCCTGCCCTGATGGCCGAGTGGTCTAAGGCATTATCTATAAGCCTTTGGTACTAACTGCTCGCTGCCGCTCACCGCTGAGGGCCTGCCCTGATGGCCGAGTGGTCTAAGGCATTGTCTTATAAGCCTTTGGTACTAACTGCTCGCTGCCGCTCACCGCTGAGGGCCTGCCCTGATGGCCGAGTGGTCTAGGGCATTATCTTATAAGCCTTTGGTACTAACTGCTCGCTGGCGCTCACCACTGAGGGCCTGCCCTGGTGGCCGAGTGGTCTAGGGCATTATCTTATAAGCCTTTGGTACTAACTGCTCGCTGCCGCTCACCGCTGAGGGCCTGCCCTGGTGGCCGAGTGGTCTAAGGCATTGTCTTATAAGCCTTTGGTACTAACTGCTCGCTGCCGCTCACCGCTGAGGGCCTGCCCTGATGGCCGAGTGGTCTAGGGCATTATCTTATAAGCCTTTGGTACTAACTGCTCGCTGCCGCTCACCACTGAGGGCCTGCCCTGGTGGCCGAGTGGTCTAAGGCATTGTCTTATAAGCCTTTGGTACTAACTGCTCGCTGCCGCTCACCGCTGAGGGCCTGCCCTGGTGGCCGAGTGGTCTAAGGCATTGTCTTATAAGCCTTTGGTACTAACTGCTCGCTGCCGCTCACCGCTGAGGGCCTGCCCTGGTGGCCGAGTGGTCTAAGGCATTGTCTTATAAGCCTTTGGTACTAACTGCTCGCTGCCGCTCACCGCTGAGGGCCTGCCCTGATGGCCGAGTGGTCTAAGGCATTGTCTTATAAGCCTTTGGTACTAACTGCTCGCTGCCGCTCACCGCTGAGGGCCTGCCCTGATGGCCGAGTGGTCTAAGGCATTATCTTATAAGCCTCTGGTACTAACTGCTCGCTGCCGCTCACCGCTGAGGGCCTGCCCTGATGGCCGAGTGGTCTAAGGCATTGTCTTATAAGCCTTTGGTACTAACTGCTCGCTGCCGCTCACCGCTGAGGGCCTGCCCTGGTGGCCGAGTGGTCTAAGGCATTGTCTTATAAGCCTTTGGTACTAACTGCTCGCTGCCGCTCACCGCTGAGGGCCTGCCCTGATGGCCGAGTGGTCTAAGGCATTATCTTATAAGCCTTTGGTACTAACTGCTCGCTGCCGCTCACCGCTGAGGGCCTGCCCTGATGGCCGAGTGGTCTAAGGCATTGTCTTATAAGCCTTTGGTACTAACTGCTCGCTGCCGCTCACCGCTGAGGGCCTGCCCTGATGGCCGAGTGGTCTAAGGCATTATCTTATAAGCCTTTGGTACTAACTGCTCGCTGCCGCTCACCGCTGAGGGCCTGCCCTGATGGCCGAGTGGTCTAAGGCATTGTCTTATAAGCCTTTGGTACTAACTGCTCGCTGCCGCTCACCGCTGAGGGCCTGCCCTGATGGCCGAGTGGTCTAGGGCATTGTCTTATAAGCCTTTGGTACTAACTGCTCGCTGCCGCTCACCGCTGAGGGCCTGCCCTGATGGCCGAGTGGTCTAAGGCATTGTCTTATAAGCCTTTGGTACTAACTGCTCGCTGCCGCTCACCGCTGAGGGCCTGCCCTGATGGCCGAGTGGTCTAAGGCATTGTCTTATAAGCCTTTGGTACTAACTGCTCGCTGCCGCTCACCGCTGAGGGCCTGCCCTGATGGCCGAGTGGTCTAAGGCATTGTCTTATAAGCCTTTGGTACTAACTGCTCGCTGCCGCTCACCGCTGAGGGCCTGCCCTGATGGCCGAGTGGTCTAAGGCATTGTCTTATAAGCCTTTGGTACTAACTGCTCGCTGCCGCTCACCGCTGAGGGCCTGCCCTGATGGCCGAGTGGTCTAAGGCATTGTCTTATAAGCCTTTGGTACTAACTGCTCGCTGCCGCTCACCGCTGAGGGCCTGCCCTGATGGCCGAGTGGTCTAAGGCATTATCTTATAAGCCTTTGGTACTAACTGCTCGCTGCCGCTCACCGCTGAGGGCCTGCCCTGATGGCCGAGTGGTCTAGGGCATTGTCTTATAAGCCTTTGGTACTAACTGCTCGCTGCCGCTCACCGCTGAGGGCCTGCCCTGATGGCCGAGTGGTCTAAGGCATTGTCTTATAAGCCTTTGGTACTAACTGCTCGCTGCCGCTCACCGCTGAGGGCCTGCCCTGATGGCCGAGTGGTCTAAGGCATTGTCTTATAAGCCTTTGGTACTAACTGCTCGCTGCCGCTCACCGCTGAGGGCCTGCCCTGGTGGCCGAGTGGTCTAAGGCATTGTCTTATAAGCCTTTGGTACTAACTGCTCGCTGCCGCTCACCGCTGAGGGCCTGCCCTGATGGCCGAGTGGTCTAAGGCATTGTCTTATAAGCCTTTGGTACTAACTGCTCGCTGCCGCTCACCGCTGAGGGCCTGCCCTGATGGCCGAGTGGTCTAGGGCATTATCTTATAAGCCTCTGGTACTAACTGCTCGCTGCCGCTCACCGCTGAGGGCCTGCCCTGATGGCCGAGTGGTCTAAGGCATTGTCTTATAAGCCTTTGGTACTAACTGCTCGCTGCCGCTCACCGCTGAGGGCCTGCCCTGGTGGCCGAGTGGTCTAAGGCATTGTCTTATAAGCCTTTGGTACTAACTGCTCGCTGCCGCTCACCGCTGAGGGCCTGCCCTGATGGCCGAGTGGTCTAAGGCATTATCTTATAAGCCTTTGGTACTAACTGCTCGCTGCCGCTCACCGCTGAGGGCCTGCCCTGATGGCCGAGTGGTCTAAGGCATTGTCTTATAAGCCTTTGGTACTAACTGCTCGCTGCCGCTCACCGCTGAGGGCCTGCCCTGATGGCCGAGTGGTCTAAGGCATTATCTTATAAGCCTTTGGTACTAACTGCTCGCTGCCGCTCACCGCTGAGGGCCTGCCCTGATGGCCGAGTGGTCTAAGGCATTGTCTTATAAGCCTTTGGTACTAACTGCTCGCTGCCGCTCACCGCTGAGGGCCTGCCCTGATGGCCGAGTGGTCTAGGGCATTGTCTTATAAGCCTTTGGTACTAACTGCTCGCTGCCGCTCACCGCTGAGGGCCTGCCCTGATGGCCGAGTGGTCTAAGGCATTGTCTTATAAGCCTTTGGTACTAACTGCTCGCTGCCGCTCACCGCTGAGGGCCTGCCCTGATGGCCGAGTGGTCTAAGGCATTGTCTTATAAGCCTTTGGTACTAACTGCTCGCTGCCGCTCACCGCTGAGGGCCTGCCCTGATGGCCGAGTGGTCTAAGGCATTGTCTTATAAGCCTTTGGTACTAACTGCTCGCTGCCGCTCACCGCTGAGGGCCTGCCCTGATGGCCGAGTGGTCTAAGGCATTGTCTTATAAGCCTTTGGTACTAACTGCTCGCTGCCGCTCACCGCTGAGGGCCTGCCCTGATGGCCGAGTGGTCTAAGGCATTGTCTTATAAGCCTTTGGTACTAACTGCTCGCTGCCGCTCACCGCTGAGGGCCTGCCCTGATGGCCGAGTGGTCTAAGGCATTATCTTATAAGCCTTTGGTACTAACTGCTCGCTGCCGCTCACCGCTGAGGGCCTGCCCTGATGGCCGAGTGGTCTAGGGCATTGTCTTATAAGCCTTTGGTACTAACTGCTCGCTGCCGCTCACCGCTGAGGGCCTGCCCTGATGGCCGAGTGGTCTAAGGCATTGTCTTATAAGCCTTTGGTACTAACTGCTCGCTGCCGCTCACCGCTGAGGGCCTGCCCTGATGGCCGAGTGGTCTAAGGCATTATCTTATAAGCCTTTGGTACTAACTGCTCGCTGCCGCTCACCGCTGAGGGCCTGCCCTGATGGCCGAGTGGTCTAGGGCATTGTCTTATAAGCCTTTGGTACTAACTGCTCGCTGCCGCTCACCGCTGAGGGCCTGCCCTGATGGCCGAGTGGTCTAAGGCATTGTCTTATAAGCCTTTGGTACTAACTGCTCGCTGCCGCTCACCGCTGAGGGCCTGCCCTGATGGCCGAGTGGTCTAGGGCATTATCTTATAAGCCTTTGGTACTAACTGCTCGCTGCCGCTCACCGCTGAGGGCCTGCCCTGATGGTCGAGTGGTCTAAGGCATTGTCTTATAAGCCTTTGGTACTAACTGCTCGCTGCCGCTCACCGCTGAGGGCCTGCCCTGATGGCCGAGTGGTCTAAGGCATTGTCTTATAAGCCTTTGGTACTAACTGCTCGCTGCCGCTCACCGCTGAGGGCCTGCCCTGATGGCCGAGTGGTCTAAGGCATTATCTTATAAGCCTTTGGTACTAACTGCTCGCTGCCGCTCAACGCTGAGGGCCTGCCCTGATGGCCGAGTGGTCTAGGGCATTATCATATAAGCCTTTGGTACTAACTGCTCGCTGCCGCTCACCGCTGAGGGCCTGCCCTGATGGCCGAGTGGTCTAAGGCATTGTCTGATAAGCCTTTGGTACTAACTGCTCGCTGTCGCTCACCGCTGAGAGAGCCTGCCCTGATGGCCGAGTGGTCTAAGGCATTGTCTTATAAGCCTTTGGTACTAACTGCTCGCTGCCGCTCACCACTGAGGGCCTGCCCTGGTGGCCGAGTGGTCTAAGGCATTGTCTTATAAGCCTTTGGTACTAACTGCTCGCTGCCGCTCACCGCTGAGGGCCTGCCCTGGTGGCCGAGTGGTCTAAGGCATTGTCTTATAAGCCTTTGGTACTAACTGCTCGCTGCCGCTCACCGCTGAGGGCCTGCCCTGATGGCCGAGTGGTCTAAGGCATTGTCTTATAAGCCTTTGGTACTAACTGCTCGCTGCCGCTCACCGCTGAGGGCCTGCCCTGATGGCCGAGTGGTCTAAGGCATTGTCTTATAAGCCTTTGGTACTAACTGCTCGCTGCCGCTCACCGCTGAGGGCCTGCCCTGATGGCCGAGTGGTCTAAGGCATTGTCTTATAAGCCTTTGGTACTAACTGCTCGCTGCCGCTCACCGCTGAGGGCCTGCCCTGATGGC
The DNA here is from genome assembly GCA_963942565.1 of Maea johnstoni. Classification (NCBI taxonomy): domain Eukaryota; kingdom Metazoa; phylum Annelida; class Polychaeta; order Spionida; family Magelonidae; genus Maea; species Maea johnstoni. Next base: position 43,362,994 of record OZ012694.1, on the reverse strand, counting down.
CGAGTGGTCTAAGGCATTATCTTATAAGCCTTTGGTACTAACTGCTCGCTGCCGCTCACCGCTGAGGGCCTGCCCTGATGGCCGAGTGGTCTAGGGCATTGTCTTATAAGCCTTTGGTACTAACTGCTCGCTGCCGCTCACCGCTGAGGGCCTGCCCTGATGGCCGAGTGGTCTAAGGCATTATCTTATAAGCCTTTGGTACTAACTGCTCGCTGCCGCTCACCGCTGAGGGCCTGCCCTGATGGCCGAGTGGTCTAGGGCATTGTCTTATAAGCCTTTGGTACTAACTGCTCGCTGCCGCTCACCGCTGAGGGCCTGCCCTGATGGCCGAGTGGTCTAAGGCATTGTCTTATAAGCCTTTGGTACTAACTGCTCGCTGCCGCTCACCGCTGAGGGCCTGCCCTGATGGCCGAGTGGTCTAAGGCATTGTCTTATAAGCCTTTGGTACTAACTGCTCGCTGCCGCTCACCGCTGAGGGCCTGCCCTGATGGCCGAGTGGTCTAAGGCATTGTCTTATAAGCCTTTGGTACTAACTGCTCGCTGCCGCTCACCGCTGAGGGCCTGCCCTGATGGCCGAGTGGTCTAAGGCATTATCTTATAAGCCTTTGGTACTAACTGCTCGCTGCCGCTCACCGCTGAGGGCCTGCCCTGATGGCCGAGTGGTCTAGGGCATTGTCTTATAAGCCTTTGGTACTAACTGCTCGCTGCCGCTCACCGCTGAGGGCCTGCCCTGATGGCCGAGTGGTCTAAGGCATTGTCTTATAAGCCTTTGGTACTAACTGCTCGCTGCCGCTCACCGCTGAGGGCCTGCCCTGATGGCCGAGTGGTCTAAGGCATTATCTTATAAGCCTTTGGTACTAACTGCTCGCTGCCGCTCACCGCTGAGGGCCTGCCCTGATGGCCGAGTGGTCTAGGGCATTGTCTTATAAGCCTTTGGTACTAACTGCTCGCTGCCGCTCACCGCTGAGGGCCTGCCCTGATGGCCGAGTGGTCTAAGGCATTGTCTTATAAGCCTTTGGTACTAACTGCTCGCTGCCGCTCACCGCTGAGGGCCTGCCCTGATGGCCGAGTGGTCTAAGGCATTGTCTTATAAGCCTTTGGTACTAACTGCTCGCTGCCGCTCACCGCTGAGGGCCTGCCCTGATGGCCGAGTGGTCTAAGGCATTGTCTTATAAGCCTTTGGTACTAACTGCTCGCTGCCGCTCACCGCTGAGGGCCTGCCCTGATGGCCGAGTGGTCTAAGGCATTATCTTATAAGCCTTTGGTACTAACTGCTCGCTGCCGCTCACCGCTGAGGGCCTGCCCTGATGGCCGAGTGGTCTAGGGCATTATCATATAAGCCTTTGGTACTAACTGCTCGCTGCCGCTCACCGCTGAGGGCCTGCCCTGATGGCCGAGTGGTCTAAGGCATTGTCTTATAAGCCTTTGGTACTAACTGCTCGCTGCCGCTCACCGCTGAGGGCCTGCCCTGGTGGTCGAGTGGTCTAAGGCATTGTCTTATAAGCCTTTGGTACTAACTGCTCGCTGCCGCTCACCGCTGAGGGCCTGCCCTGATGGCCGAGTGGTCTAAGGCATTGTCTTATAAGCCTTTGGTACTAACTGCTCGCTGCCGCTCACCGCTGAGGGCCTGTCCTGATGGCCGAGTGGTCTAAGGCATTGTCTTATAAGCCTTTGGTACTAACTGCTCGCTGTCGCTCACCACTGAGGGCCTGCCCTGATGGCCGAGTGGTCTAAGGCATTGTCTTATAAGCCTTTGGTACTAACTGCTCGCTGCCGCTCACCACTGAGGGCCTGCCCTGGTGGCCGAGTGGTCTAAGGCATTGTCTTATAAGCCTTTGGTACTAACTGCTCGCTGTCGCTCACCACTGAGGGCCTGCCCTGATGGCCGAGTGGTCTAAGGCATTGTCTTATAAGCCTTTGGTACTAACTGCTCGCTGCCGCTCACCACTGAGGGCTTGCCCTGATGGCCGAGTGGTCTAAGGCATTGTCTTATAAGCCTTTGGTACTAACTGCTCGCTGCCGCTCACCACTGAGGGCCTGCCCTGGTGGCCGAGTGGTCTAAGGCATTGTCTTATAAGCCTTTGGTACTAACTGCTCGCTGCCGCTCACCGCTGAGGGCCTGCCCTGATGGCCGAGTGGTCTAGGGCATTATCTTATAAGCCTTTGGTACTAACTGCTCGCTGCCGCTCACCGCTGAGGGCCTGCCCTGATGGCCGAGTGGTCTAAGGCATTGTCTTATAAGCCTTTGGTACTAACTGCTCGCTGCCGCTCACCGCTGAGGGCCTGCCCTGATGGTCGAGTGGTCTAAGGCATTGTCTTATAAGCCTTTGGTACTAACTGCTCGCTGTCGCTCACCACTGAGGGCCTGCCCTGGTGGCCGAGTGGTCTAGGGCATTGTCTTATAAGCCTTTGGTACTAACTGCTCGCTGCCGCTCAACGCTGAGGGCCTGCCCTGATGGCCGAGTGGTCTAGGGCATTATCTTATAAGCCTTTGGTACTAACTGCTCGCTGCCGCTCACCACTGAGGGCCTGCCCTGGTGGCCGAGTGGTCTAAGGCATTGTCTTATAAGCCTTTGGTACTAACTGCTCGCTGCCGCTCACCGCTGAGGGCCTGCCCTGATGGCCGAGTGGTCTAGGGCATTATCTTATAAGCCTTTGGTACTAACTGCTCGCTGCCGCTCACCGCTGAGGGCCTGCCCTGATGGTCGAGTGGTCTAGGGCATTATCTTATAAGCCTTTGGTACTAACTGCTCGCTGCCGCTCACCGCTGAGGGCCTGCCCTGATGGTCGAGTGGTCTAGGGCATTATCTTATAAGCCTTTGGTACTAACTGCTCGCTGCCGCTCACCGCTGAGGGCCTGCCCTGATGGCCGAGTGGTCTAAGGCATTGTCTTATAAGCCTTTGGTACTAACTGCTCGCTGCCGCTCACCGCTGAGGGCCTGCCCTGATGGCCGAGTGGTCTAGGGCATTATCATATAAGCCTTTGGTACTAACTGCTCGCTGCCGCTCACCGCTGAGGGCCTGCCCTGATGGCCGAGTGGTCTAGGGCATTATCTTATAAGCCTTTGGTACTAACTGCTCGCTGCCGCTCACCGTTGAGGGCCTGCCCTGATGGTCGAGTGGTCTAGGGCATTATCTTATAAGCCTTTGGTACTAACTGCTCGCTGCCGCTCACCGCTGAGGGCCTGCCCTGATGGCCGAGTGGTCTAAGGCATTGTCTTATAAGCCTTTGGTACTAACTGCTCGCTGCCGCTCACCGCTGAGGGCCTGCCCTGATGGCCGAGTGGTCTAGGGCATTATCTTATAAGCCTTTGGTACTAACTGCTCGCTGCCGCTCACCGCTGAGGGCCTGCCCTGATGGTCGAGTGGTCTAGGGCATTATCTTATAAGCCTTTGGTACTAACTGCTCGCTGCCGCTCACCGCTGAGGGCCTGCCCTGATGGTCGAGTGGTCTAGGGCATTATCTTATAAGCCCTTGGTACTAACTGCTCGCTGCCGCTCACCGCTGAGGGCCTGCCCTGATGGCCGAGTGGTCTAAGGCATTGTCTTATAAGCCTTTGGTACTAACTGCTCGCTGCCGCTCACCGCTGAGGGCCTGCCCTGATGGCCGAGTGGTCTAGGGCATTATCATATAAGCCTTTGGTACTAACTGCTCGCTGCCGCTCACCGCTGAGGGCCTGCCCTGGTGGTCGAGTGGTCTAGGGCATTATCTTATAAGCCTTTGGTACTAACTGCTCGCTGCCGCTCACCGCTGAGGGCCTGCCCTGATGGTCGAGTGGTCTAAGGCATTGTCTTATAAGCCTTTGGTACTAACTGCTCGCTGCCGCTCACCGCTGAGGGCCTGCCCTGGTGGCCGAGTGGTCTAGGGCATTATCATATAAGCCTTTGGTACTAACTGCTCGCTGTCGCTCACCACTGAGGGCCTGCCCTGATGGCCGAGTGGTCTAAGGCATTATCTTATAAGCCTTTGGTACTAACTGCTCGCTGCCGCTCACCGCTGAGGGCCTGCCCTGATGGCCGAGTGGTCTAGGGCATTATCATATAAGCCTTTGGTACTAACTGCTCGCTGTCGCTCACCACTGAGGGCCTGCCCTGGTGGCCGAGTGGTCTAAGGCATTGTCTTATAAGCCTTTGGTACTAGCTGCTCGCTGTCGCTCACCGCTGAGGGCCTGTCCTGATGGCCGAGTGGTCTAAGGCATTGTCTTATAAGCCTTTGGTACTAACTGCTCGCTGCCGCTCACCGCTGAGGGCCTGCCCTGATGGCCGAGTGGTCTAAGGCATTGTCTTATAAGCCTTTGGTACTAACTGCTCGCTGCCGCTCACCGCTGAGGGCCTGCCCTGATGGCCGAGTGGTCTAGGGCATTATATTATAAGCCTTTGGTACTAACTGCTCGCTGTCGCTCACCGCTGAGAGAGCCTGCCCTGATGGCCGAGTGGTCTAAGGCATTGTCTTATAAGCCTTTGGTACTAACTGCTCGCTGTCGCTCACCACTGAGGGCCTGCCCTGATGGCCGAGTGGTCTAAGGCATTGTCTTATAAGCCTTTGGTACTAACTGCTCGCTGTCGCTCACCACTGAGGGCCTGCCCTGGTGGCCGAGTGGTCTAGGGCATTGTCTTATAAGCCTTTGGTACTAACTGCTCGCTGCCGCTCACCGCTGAGGGCCTGCCCTGATGGCCGAGTGGTCTAAGGCATTATCTTATAAGCCTTTGGTACTAACTGCTCGCTGCCGCTCACCGCTGAGGGCCTGCCCTGGTGGCCGAGTGGTCTAAGGCATTGTCTTATAAGCCTTTGGTACTAACTGCTCGCTGCCGCTCACCACTGAGGGCCTGCCCTGGTGGCCGAGTGGTCTAAGGCATTGTCTTATAAGCCTTTGGTACTAACTGCTCGCTGTCGCTCACCGCTGAGGGCCTGCCCTGATGGTCGAGTGGTCTAGGGCATTGTCTTATAAGCTTTTGGTACTAACTGCTCGCTGCCGCTCACCGCTGAGGGCCTGCCCTGATGGCCGAGTGGTCTAGGGCATTGTCTTATAAGCCTTTGGTACTAACTGCTCGCTGCCGCTCACCGCTGAGGGCCTGCCCTGATGGTCGAGTGGTCTAAGGCATTGTCTTATAAGCCTTTGGTACTAACTGCTCGCTGCCGCTCACCGCTGAGGGCCTGCCCTGATGGCCGAGTGGTCTAAGGCATTGTCTTATAAGCCTTTGGTACTAACTGCTCGCTGTCGCTCACCGCTGAGAGAGCCTGCCCTGATGGTCGAGTGGTCTAGGGCATTGTCTTATAAGCCTTTGGTACTAACTGCTCGCTGTCGCTCACCACTGAGGGCCTGCCCTGATGGCCGAGTGGTCTAAGGCATTATCTTATAAGCCTTTGGTACTAACTGCTCGCTGCCGCTCACCGCTGAGGGCCTGCCCTGATGGTCGAGTGGTCTAAGGCATTGTCTTATAAGCCTTTGGTACTAACTGCTCGCTGCCGCTCACCGCTGAGGGCCTGCCCTGATGGTCGAGTGGTCTAGGGCATTGTCTTATAAGCCTTTGGTACTAACTGCTCGCTGCCGCTCACCGCTGAGAGAGCCTGCCCTGATGGCCGAGTGGTCTAAGGCATTGTCTTATAAGCCTTTGGTACTAACTGCTCGCTGTCGCTCACCGCTGAGGGCCTGCCCTGATGGTCGAGTGGTCTAAGGCATTGTCTTATAAGCCTTTGGTACTAACTGCTCGCTGCCGCTCACCACTGAGGGCCTGCCCTGATGGCCGAGTGGTCTAGGGCATTATCTTATAAGCCTTTGGTACTAACTGCTCGCTGCCGCTCACCGCTGAGGGCCTGCCCTGATGACCGAGTGGTCTAGGGCATTATATTATAAGCCTTTGGTACTAACTGCTCGCTGTCGCTCACCGCTGAGAGAGCCTGCCCTGATGGCCGAGTGGTCTAGGGCATTGTCTTATAAGCTTTTGGTACTAACTGCTCGCTGCCGCTCACCGCTGAGGGCCTGCCCTGATGGCCGAGTGGTCTAGGGCATTGTCTTATAAGCCTTTGGTACTAACTGCTCGCTGCCGCTCACCGCTGAGGGCCTGCCCTGATGGTCGAGTGGTCTAAGGCATTGTCTTATAAGCCTTTGGTACTAACTGCTCGCTGCCGCTCACCGCTGAGGGCCTGCCCTGATGGCCGAGTGGTCTAAGGCATTGTCTTATAAGCCTTTGGTACTAACTGCTCGCTGTCGCTCACCGCTGAGAGAGCCTGCCCTGATGGTCGAGTGGTCTAGGGCATTGTCTTATAAGCCTTTGGTACTAACTGCTCGCTGTCGCTCACCACTGAGGGCCTGCCCTGATGGCCGAGTGGTCTAAGGCATTATCTTATAAGCCTTTGGTACTAACTGCTCGCTGCCGCTCACCGCTGAGGGCCTGCCCTGATGGTCGAGTGGTCTAAGGCATTGTCTTATAAGCCTTTGGTACTAACTGCTCGCTGCCGCTCACCGCTGAGGGCCTGCCCTGATGGTCGAGTGGTCTAGGGCATTGTCTTATAAGCCTTTGGTACTAACTGCTCGCTGCCGCTCACCGCTGAGAGAGCCTGCCCTGATGGCCGAGTGGTCTAAGGCATTGTCTTATAAGCCTTTGGTACTAACTGCTCGCTGCCGCTCACCGCTGAGGGCCTGCCCTGATGGTCGAGTGGTCTAAGGCATTGTCTTATAAGCCTTTGGTACTAACTGCTCGCTGCCGCTCACCACTGAGGGCCTGCCCTGATGGCCGAGTGGTCTAGGGCATTATCTTATAAGCCTTTGGTACTAACTGCTCGCTGCCGCTCACCGCTGAGGGCCTGCCCTGATGGCCGAGTGGTCTAGGGCATTATATTATAAGCCTTTGGTACTAACTGCTCGCTGTCGCTCACCGCTGAGAGAGCCTGCCCTGATGGCCGAGTGGTCTAGGGCATTATCTTATACGCCTTTGGTACTAACTGCTCGCTGTCGCTTAACGCAGCTTCCCTGTTCGAATCCTGATCCACGTGGATAAGTCGCCAGTGACCCTCGGGTAATGCGGTTACCCCCGCCATTACCAAATTAGTGCACGAAAAACGGAGAAAAAATGCAAAAAGCATAAAATGTGACGATCCACGGAAGCAAATTTCCAATTCCGTGAGGCGCCTTCATAGATTGGACGGCATCGCCAACCCCCCTCCCCTCTTGGACATTTTACTGACACCGTCCACCACCACTCCATGCAACCATGAACTAGAGAATTTAATATAATTCTATACTTCCTGATGGAACAGAGGCAAAGCTGTCTCTCTGGACTATGACCTGCAAGTACTCATATGTAACTAGAACAATGTGCTACCATGCCATCTGCCGTAATTCTTGACATACTTGGTTACAAAGACTCGTATATAAAATTGATAGTACAAAGACCGTTGAAAGTCCAAAAGATAAGTGATGTAAATACTTCCGCTAAAAGATACGCAGGCTATTGTCACATAATCCTCTAGATCTCCCAGCACTTAGTTTATTATAATGCAAGTTACTTCTATATGATTTCACTCTATTCTAAGTTATCTACTTCGCCAATGTTTGAACACAGAGCTCTGAAGCTGTAAATACAACATCCTATGATGAGTGTGTGTATGTGCTATACATGTGTTATAAGCTATGCTTGTGTCTGGCATTTTACGTATACTATCATAATGGCAAACTATGTGTTTGTTGATACTTTAATTTGAGAAAATAATGTATATTGTATGATGTTGCACATGTACGATGGACCAAGTGTGAAAGAGAAAATATTTAAATATTTTTTTTCACCACCGTATTTTAGGGGGAGAAAATATATTTAAATATATTTTCACCACCGTATTTTGGGGGGAGAAAATATATTTAAATATATTTTCACCACCGTACTTTTTTGTTGGGAGAAAATATATTTAAATATATTTTCTCCCAACAAAATACGGTGGTGAAAATATATTTAAATATATTTTCTCCAAACAAAATACGGTTGTGAAAATATATTTAAATATATTTTCTCCCAACAAAATACGGTGGTGAAAATATATTCAAATATATTTTCTCCCCCTAAAATACGGTGGTGAAATCTTTTTTAAAATATTTTCTCTTTCACACTTGGTCCATCATACATATGTATAGTGCAGTCAATACATTTACAATTACAATTACTCACTCTGGTTTTTAGATACGTCACTGAAAGGGAGCAAAAACTATCAGTGTAGCCTTGTTTCAGACTATCAAAATGGGATATATAGATAGATAGATAATCTTTATTTCAGGTCGGTAATATTTTTACATAGTAAACATGAGCTGCCAGGGCTCTTGGCCGACTGCAAATTAACAATTAACGTATAACATGCAGGGTGTTACAGCAATTTAAATAATAAGCATAAGAAAGCAGTGGAATTTTGCTAATGGACTAGATCTGTATTATCTACATATTAAAGATTTTTCTGGAGTGATAAGTTGGTAAATATAGATTGACATTGAATAATATCTTCAGTCTTTCAAAGCATGTGTTTATGATTTTGGAGTGAAGATGCAGATACTCCGGCTCGTGTACTGGTATTGCTTATAGCAGCAGAGAGAGAGCAGATACAGTTTGTTCCAGACCAGGTTGAGATCAGGTTTTTGAACTCTGTTCGCGATGTTGTTTGTCTCAAGTTGTTAGGTAGTGAGTTCTATGATTTAGGTCCAGTATATCTAATTGATTGCTTTCCATGTGATTGCCATGACAATATTGGCATGTGGCCAAGAATAGTTGCGCAAGCTGAATGAGACTACGCCAATATATCATACACTATCTACACATCTCAACAGCTCTGTTGTAGGCGGCAAGATAGCACGACCCCGCGCTTATTACCTATCATTTACAATGCAAGGCCGTTAGATAACCTACTGTTTTATCGTGCACTATACGTCAATATTATTGGTGATATAAGCACAAGTATAAAAGGTTAGTTCATGATGTTTACCTGGTGTGGATAACTTTGTTTAAGCCTAACACGTGGCAGGCAAAGGCAGGCCAGATCACACAGTGCCATCATGGTTGAACCACAGGAACTTCCAAATAGTCCTAGAAACTCTAACAGATCGTTAAATTGGGTCTAAACACTTAAGGTGATGGGTACCATTGCAAGCCAGTTAAAATCCCTGTCCTAAAACACACCTCAAAGCAGCATAATCCTATAAATAGGTGTATCTCTAGGTTCCTGGGTGTTATCAGGTAGAGAATATCATCGCCACCTGTCATTATTCAATCCTTATTCGTTTTATTACAAAATTTACAACTTTTTTTTCGAATGACATATTCTCATTAATTACGCAGTTGATGGTTACTGTAGGTTCACAGATACCTTAGGGATGTCATTGACTATGCCCAATAAAAGTACTTTTTTGATTTCTTACTGCTGAAGACTTTTACGGGCCATAACATTTGAAAGTTTTAGTGAGATATCGTGTGTGTGGAGCCTATAATCCAGTGGTGGTTTAGCAAGGACAGGCGACGTGGGCTAGGAACAAAAGACAGTTGTTCAAAGACACACTTCGATGGTCGCGCGTCACAGTCAAACAATGCCGAGAGTTGGGCACGCTATAAATAGTTGAGAGGGTCGAACTTAATGCACTTGGCGTCAAAGTTTCTCACTAAAATTTTCAATGTTATCGCCTGTTAAAGTCTTCAGCAGTAAAAAATCAAAAAAATACTTTTTACTGGGCATAGTCAATGACATCCCTAAGGTATCTGTGAACCTACAGTAACCATCAACTGCGTAATTAATGAGAATATGTCATTCGAAAAAAAAGTTGTAAATTTTGAAATAAAACAGAATATGGATTGAATAATGACAGGTGGCGATAATATTCTCTACCTGATAACACTCAGGAACCTGGAGATACACCTAGTTATAGGATTATGCTGCTTTGAGGTGTGTTTTGGGACAGGGCTTTTAACAGGCTTGCAATGGTACCCATCACCTTAAACAAACAGCTAGCTGTTCTCTTTACTAGAATATTCAACTGAACCAACGATAATCTCACAGGAACTTGCTCAAGTTTGATCAGGGTGTAGAAATGGAAGGGTCATGAGATGCATGCATACAAACATGCACGCACACACTTAAAATGCACATATATACAACATGTTACGTCTCACGGCATGGACACACTAAGTTAAATCATACACGAATATCATATGTGGGTAATATGAAAGGTTGATTTATATTTTTGTACACTCACTGTCTCGATCTTTGATGCTCTAACGTTGCATGCCGGCCAAGAAAATGGCCATCGTCAAATCTCGCTATAATTTGTCTTTCCTTCTTGGAAAAACTATATGGTACTGAATGGCCTTGTGTGCCGATGTATTCATTCATTCATTGTCTTTCTTTCTTTCTTTTCCAGGCAAATCAATGGTCGTTTCTTACTAGATAAAGCCTGAAGCATCTCAAGACCCGACCCACCAGTACTCCCAAAACTTAAGGGAACACAATATCTACTACAGTATATAGTAGACTATTTGATTAGTACTGAGCAAGTTCCTGTACCCGAACTCCGCACATAAACATTGATGCCATCAGTGTTGTTTGTCGACACATCAGTTAGAGGGGCTTCGGGTAACGGCTGTCTATCACTGATAATGTCTGATGATGATATTTACCCATGAGCCCTTTAAGCCATACATGGTATAATAATAATAATAATAATAATAATAATAATAATAATAATAATAATAATGATTATTATTATATTAATGATAATAATAATGATAATTATATTAATAATGATAATAGAAATAATCTTTATTTCATGAAGGTAACACAGTTACAAGATTTGATTTTCGCTGTGGCCCTCAGATTTAAGGATTATACCTTTCATGCTTCATGCCACAGAGTTGAAAATTGTTCCTCAATGTATAGTTTCATGAATGATGACAGAGAGGGTGCCATTTCCGTATGATACCGTATCTAAAGATAAGGAATTCGAGTCCATATTACTATGCCTTGGTAAGTGAATGAGTATTTAAATAGCTGGATTTCGATAGGTTGAAGAACCAAATTAAGTGATGTATTTGACCTTGTAAGGTGACCATGTTGAACTGAGCAGAACTGAAACATATTTTTCAGGCACATTGGATTCAGTCCAATGACAGATCCATACATTAGAAGAGCAGCATTGAATGGAACTTTGTCAAGAAAAGGTAACCATTTAAGTGTTTTAAAGAGACGCCTGCCTGGATAAGAGTAATTCACATCAAGTATATATCTTGCAGCTTTCTTCGGGACCTTTAGCATTCTTGTCTGGATTTCAAAGCTAGAATGGCACCGTATGGGATAACAGTAATCAAAGTGAGGAAGTACATGTATGTACGCATTGAAAAAGTGGCTTCTTGTTTTTAGATCCATGAATAATTTTAGTTTTCAAAAAGAAAATTCCTTTAAATGTTTTCTTACATAAATGGTCAACATGTTTGTTCCAATTTGCTCCAGCACGTTATTCTGGATCGGCGTTCCCGTCAGGATCAGTCGGTGGTTACAGTTCAGCTGCTTCACTGCCTTAGAAATCTGATAAATTTTGATTGCAAGGACTCAACTTAGAGCATAAGTATGTACCAATTATATGTAATTGTTGACTTCACGTGTCAGGCCCTTGACTTTGGGTTGTCTGTCAAACCTTAAAACTTCAACCCATTTATTCTCAGATAACATCAAAAAGGCTAGACTATTTTGAAGAATCTTTTAAACATAAGAAACAATTGGAAACATCTGATGGGGATTTCTATTAGTTAACGTGCAAAATTGATTTCCTTCTAATGTTTTCTCATAACCTTAATAGGTATCAGAGATCCAGACAGTACTGACAAATCCATTCTGGGCATGAAATGTTTGATTGAACTCATTGATAGGTTGGCACATTGCCAATCTAGAGGTGAACTTCACAAAGGTCTGTGTTCTTATCAGTGTGGTTTTCCGGAGTCATCATACCGGTGCTTTCAGGTATTTCATGACCTTACTGATAAGGATTTAATGTAATTTGCTATCTTGTAATACCATAACTACTCAAAACATACTGTCCATTAATTGGTATGATGATAGGATGACGATGATTAAAGATGTTTGGATAACTTTAATGTTTGACTCAGAGCAAACACGAACATGGGGTCAGATAAGGATAATTAGTAATAATTATTATATAAATTTTGATATCATTCAAATACATATTTATTTTTCAATTCTCTTAACCCTTATGCTGCTGGTGGCCAATACAAAATGATGCAAAAAACCTTAAAATGACTGAAACCCTGGCACATGGGTACTCATCTGAGAGTACTCAGCGAGAGCTATCCAGTGGATACCAACATGACAGGGTTTATAGTTTTTACAAAAATCTTTGTAAGAATCCTTAGCATTGGAAGGGTTACACACTAGTATATAAGCAGATCTGTGATGGCATGTTCAACTGATAAGCATTTAGTTAACGAAGCCAAATGTTTCCAAACAGCTATTCTTTGTTTTATAACGAACAAGCCATCAGCTTCAGAAGTGCAATACCATCAGTCCGAGTGGGAACTATATATACATGTACTGAACTAACACATGCAGGCTGCCATCATAGTCAAAGTGTACTTTCTTCTGATATCGTTGACCCCCGTAACTTATAGAACACAATAGCAATTAGTAGGAAGTAGCGGTGAGTTGTGAAAAAAAAAGCTCCCCAAAGAGACACAGAGAAACTTCCCAAGATACATGTAATTCAAAATTGATTTATTCTTAAAATTAATTTAAAAAAAGAAATAATTGAAGGTTTTTCTTCATCATATGTAACATATAATAAATATAAAACATGTTTTGAATAGTTACGATTACGTAAAGAAGCATAGCCATAGGTGTGTTAAGCCTACTTTCCGATTTTTTGATTTGTCAGGAAATTGCTTTTTGGTGTATACTACTACTTAATCTGAAGTTACTCTCCATTTTTACCTTTATATACATGATTTATTGTATTTTTATGCATTGTCATACTCAATAAATATACAAACAGAGCAGAATCACACATACATGGAAAGTCCTTATTTTGTGACAAATATAAATAATGAGCAAAATAACTGAGTTAAAGCAAGGATCGTTCAAAACATAAGAAAGAAACAAACACTTTTTCAGGTTTTATTCTCTAACTTGTATGATCTGTCAGTTTTGACCATGTGATCAATACTTATATATATATAAACACTTGAACTCTTACTTTCATTATAATTCATTTTATTTGTAACAAATTACATCTTTCAAAATGTTTCTGAAATGAGAAAAAAAACATTTCTTCTTAGCTTTTTTTCCTCCACAGGAAGAACCTCCCAAATAAGCATTACCCTAACAATATATTCATAAAAAACTTCTGATTACAATTAAGCAAGTTTATACTGTACAGATAAATATATAATTCAAAGATATCTAATATATCAATATAATTCTTTTTAACAAAACAACAAAGTCCAGGTAGCTTCATAAGCTACTATTAGGAACAGCATTGAGTATTGAATAATAATAACTTCAAATAGGTCTGTGTATCTGCCTAGGTGTTCATGCTAATATCTTGGTTCCTGGGCCAAATTTAAAGAAAAAAATAATTGCTCAATATATTCTAACAAAAGACTCCTCAATCAATATCAAGGTCCATTGAAATCCCATGATAGTGCATAAATAAAAGTGTGAGTGAGAGCGTAGAAGCCAGAATCACATGACCCTCTCATGTGACACCTCATGGATAAAATCGTCCTGGCTAAAGCAGCCCGCGATGACACAAGAGTTTATCCTGAACTGAACCTTGCCCGCTTAATTTAACGAAAAAATACAGTGCATTCTAGATTTGTTTGAAAAATCATGAAGATCACGAAGATTGGTTTCTTGCAAAGAAATGGATATGAAAGTGGTGGATTTTCCACGCCATTCTGAATAAAGGTGTGATACCTATGGAGGACCTAAGCCACAATAGACTGTACATTTACTTTAATCTTCTTTCTTTTGCATGCATACACTATTCTAGAGTTCACTCCGGGAACATTTATCACAAAATAAAGACAATATGCACTTCGTACCCAGCCTTCATCATATTGTATGGCAACTAAATCAGAAATAAAAACTCTGTTATTGTTAACTTGTTCAAATGCCAAAGAAACATTCAATCAACAATTGTAATACGCAACAATGTAATTTCTATGATTTCTATGATTTCATTCATAAATCACGAGAAGTAAAAGCAACAAATGCCTTTTATAGAAGAAACTCTCATTTTGCATTTTATTTTAAGTTTAGGTTTATTGTTGCTATGGAGATAATATCATTTATTACTTTTCAATATCACAGTATCGACATGGCCTCACTCAAGTACCGATGTAGCAATGGAAGAGTAGCATTGCAGTTCGTTGACTAGGAGTTAATGATATTCATTAGTTTCCCGTGTCACAGTATCGACATCGCTTCACTCAGGTAGCGATGTAGCAATGGAAGAGTAGCTTTGCAGTTCGTTGACAAGGAGTTAATGTTATCTATTAGTTTCCCGTGTCACAGTATCGACATGGCCTCACTCAGGTAGCGATGTAGCAATGGAAGAGTAGCTTTGCAGTTCGTTGACAAGGAGTTAATGTTATCTATTAGTTTCCCGTGTCACAGTATCGACATGGCCTCACTCAGGTAGCGATGTAGCAATGGAAGAGTAGCTTTGCAGTTCGTTGACTAGGAGTTAATGTTATTTATTAGTTTCCCGTGTCACAGTATCGACATGGCCTCACTCAGGTAGCGATGTAGCAATGGAAGAGTAGCTTTGCAGTTCGTTGACTAGGAGTTAATGTTATTTATTAGTTTCCCGTGTCACAGTATCGACATGGCCTCACTCAGGTAGCGATGTAGCAATGGAAGAGTAGCTTTGCAGTTCGTTGACTAGGAGTTAATGTTATTTATTAGTTTCCCGTGTCACAGTATCGACATGGCCTCACTCAGGTAGCGATGTAGCAATGGAAGAGTAGCTTTGCAGTTCGTTGACTAGGAGTTAATGTTATTTATTAGTTTCCCGTGTCACAGTATCGACATGGCCTCACTCAGGTAGCGATGTAGCAGTGGCAGCGTGGTGTTGCAGTCTGTTGCTATGGAGATGACGATTCTGTCGCTCACCAGGTGAAGTTTCAGGAGAATATGGTAACGAGGAGGGAGAAATATTCCAACGTGATATTCCTGACGACCTGAAACATAGAATAATATAAGTGAAATTAAAACGATTTGTAGATAAACTTTTATCTTATCAGTGCGAAAATGTTCTAGTTATAATAAATGATGTTTTATATAGATCCCTTTCCACCTTTAATGTTCAAAAGCACTTATAAAGTATAAGTAGGAAAGATAAAAATTCATTTCTTTTTATCCAATGACCAATCTTTATATGGATAAAATATAAGACGAACAGTTGTGGTTTGGGTTCTAATTAAGTCCTTTTCCGAGATTTTCTGAAAAAAAATTCAGATCACAAAAACATCAAAAAAGTAAGAACTTTTAGGTCTTATAAAGTTTTTTGTTTCCTGTAATCGGACCCTTACAAGTTTTTACTTAAAAATTCCCTATCCTAAAGTTTTTTTCAGCCCTTTCAACTCTAAATCAACATAAACATGCACAACATGAATTTTTTGAAAAAGAAAAATCCTTAATGTTTTTTACATACCTACCTACCCTATTTCCTCTCATACTCTTACAGGAAACGAACAATTTTTTTTTTAGGCCTTAACCTTTATTCTGCTGGTGGCTAATTTGGCCAATACAAAATGATGCAAAAAATCTGAAAAATGACTGAAACCCTGGCACATGGGTACTCTTTGGATGAAAGTAGCCTCAGCATTGAAAGGATTTAGGGCGCTACACAGTAAGAATCCTACCTGTATTAGCTGTGTCAGAGAGCCCCGGGGGGCTGACGATGAACTTGTTGAAGTGTGCGTTGACCATTTGTTGCAGTAACTCCTCAGTTCCCTGCCAGCTGAAGAGAGACTCCACACCTACCCCCTCTCTACTAAGCTCATCCCACAGAGAGCAGAATAGTGCAGATCTGGGGACGCGCAGAGCCGCAGAGAGTGGCAGAGGCAGAAAGAGGTCTGCAAAGTTCAGCTGGAGAGGCCGCATCGGAGAGAAACATGTCCGTCCTGAGTCCGATGTAAACAGTGCGCTGAAATGAGACGGAAACTTGCCACTAAACATATCATGACTCATAACTTCACATAAATATATTTCTTTGGTATTTTCAAAAAAATACACACTGAGACATGGCTACCTAAGTAAATCAAAGGCCTTTTTTTCATTCAAATACTGATTTTCCATATTACTTCGAAGAATATTTTGCAAGATATGCTCTAACCAGAAAGACAATACAAAAATAGGGCCTCTACAGATATGTAAGCAAAAAACTAGAGCTGTTATTTCCAAATTCCCAAAAACAACTTCAGCTCATTACCTCTGCTACATAGCAAAACCCTACATACAAAATAGGGATTGGTACTGCAGGGTCAAAAGCAGGGTGTCTGGGTGTCTTTTGGTCTCCCTGGTTCATGAAAAATTCCTGATTTTAGGTAAAAAGACACCCTAGATTTTGGGATGTGTTTTTTTATAAATACTAATTCGAAGTTAAATCTCTATAATATAATCACTTAATTTGTTAATGTACATAATCAGTGTAATGATTTTTACTTTTTCAATTAGGGATTTTGGACACCCTCAATTCTTGAAATCCAAATTTGGACACCCTGTCATGATAATCCTGGCTAAGTCCCTGCTGGTACCTTTACCACGTTGACGCCTTACCTGACTTCGAAGGTTCCTGGCACAGGTGCTCTGGGGTTAAACTCTATCTGTACAACTTCACAGCCTGCAAATTAAGGGGAAAGGGTCATTATTAAGGTGTGTTATGGGGTTAACCCATTCATGCCTAAGAGTTTCTCCAGATATTTTGTTTGTACCTATGATTTCTCAGACAATAACTTAGAAATAAAGAATACTTTAACAAAATATCTGAAGAAGAGATGTTGGTAGTGTTCTGATAAACATTTCTTCCTTAAATGTGTTTCCAACAAAGCTTTTGCCAAAAGGGTTATACCATAATATCTGACTAAATGTATTTTGGATGGAGGGGTTTGGCAGTATTTCCAATTTTCCTTTCTTTCAAAAGTTATGTAATCTGAAAGTTCAAAAATCCACTTTTTTTCTCATTTTCAACAAAATTATGAAAGAAATGGTTATAATGTTAGAACGGAGTCAGTACTAGACAAACTTATGATACCCTTATCTCTGTAGCGAGGCTTCTATTCCAGGAAAAGTGGAAGTTGCCAGTGACTTAGGGTTACACAGTGATTTCCTCAGGTGCTCAGCTAAATTCATCCACCACAAACAACTGACAATTCAACCGCAATTAGTCATGATAGTCATGATTCATCTTCAATAATGTATGAAAATTGATGATTAATGAACTTCCCGTGTCCTGTCTGCGGCTGACTTACCTGTGCCTGGTCTGCCGGAGGACTCTGTCGTCAACAGCGCCACCTGCAGGTCTGAAAAGCAATCAAGAGAAATGATAACTGACAAGTTATTGATGATTGTTTGTTAATATGGTTTATGATTCAAGTAATTTTAAAACTTTCAGGGTCAAAATTGCATTTTGGTACTATTTTTGTAATATCCTTTCTTTAATAAAAGTTACCTTTGAAAAATATTTATAGATATGATAATTGTCACATGTCCCTCAAAATTCCTTCCAATACTTTTCAAGGTCATGCTTTACTACCTAACAAGTGTCATGCGTACCATACACACAGATGGCATGTTTTTCAATGGTCAACTCCGAGCATTAACCTTTATGCTGCAGGTGGCTAATTTGACCAATGGAAGATGATGGAAAACTTGAGAAATGACTGAAACCCTTGCTATCCAATGACTAACAACACAACAGGGTTTAAATAGTTGTAAGTGCTTTGGACTAAAGTAGCCTCAGCATTGGGAGGGTCAATGGGCAACTCCTAGCATCAATGGTTTGAGGTGAAGCTTACCTTCAATTGGCTCATAATTCTCACCCGCTCCCACATGAAGAACAACTGTGAAGATATTATGGTACTCCTCAAGAGTCTTTGTCTGGAAAAAACGTAATTTTTTTCAATTTTGTGCAATACGTGACTATTATAACTCATTTGTGCCTGTAGCTCCAAAAAACAGCCTGATTTTTTTGGTCTAAAGGTTGTGATGATGGGAGGACACTCATAATAACACATTTTCATAGTTGAGCACTCGTGTCACCTTTCTAGCAATTGTTATCCAATCCCTGTGGTCTTGGTGTTTCAACTACAAGCCTTCTATAATTCAGCTTCTTGAGTTCACCTGGAAAAGACCAGTTTCTAGTTAACCATGTTTTACCTCAAATGACATATTCTTGAAGAATAAAGGGAACATTTGATCGGTAAATACACACACACACGCATTTGGCAAAATGGTATTTTTTTTCTTGAGAAAAAATTGCATGATTTGTAATATTCCACTTACAAAGTGTAGATAATATTGTAGAGTGAGTTTGGGGTCTGAAGCCTTAAGATGCTCTCTGTACTGTTCCAGAATGTGGACCTCTTCCGTCTGTTCTGTGGTGCCATTGTGTAGCACATGTTGTATATCATCTATGCAGGCTCCCACTTCCTCCTCAGGTACCCTAAAATAATAACCAATCAGAATGATGACAGAAGCCAGCCAGCTGGTTGTGGTACAGGGCCTTTGCTAGCAGGGTGTCTGGGTGCCATTCAATGGGTTGTGGTACAGGGAGTTAACTATGCAATTCAGAAACATGAACTATTTCTCAAAGTATATCAATTTGGAGTAAAAAATCAGATTTTCATAATTACATATATGTTGCAGCATTGCTTGAAGATGCCATGCATTTTCTCCATTGGAAGAAAAATGTTCATATTCATAATATATGCTTATTTTGCTGTCTCCTTTAGAAAATATTACCCTTTAAAAATCCAAATATATAGTTGGTTTGCCAATATTTGTTTCTTTGTTTTTTGTCTTTTTACCTAATATACCAGATGTGAGGGCTGTATAGAGCAACATACCTGGTTAGTTCCAGTATTGTGTCCGGCAAGGTCAATACTGATGGGGCACTGGGAAAATTAGCACTACCTGAAAAATGGAAATATGTTGAGAATATTGAGAATCCTTAATCTCGCAATAATAAATATGCGAAAAATTACATTCTGTTAGTGGCAGGTACGTGAGATATTGAGTCAGCTGCATATCTTGGTTGGTGCTTAAGCTTTGTTTTTAAATTGGATCTTTAATCTACACAATCCTATAGATGTCACATTAAAAAGTGTAAATCAGACAAGTTTAACACATTGAAAGCATAAGTTAAAAAGACGAGGAAGTTACACAGGACACAATACTATCAAGATCACCACAAAAAGGTCCAATATTTTGGGAATATTCTTGTGTGAAAGTATCATGTGGAATATATTAGATTAAGAAATTATCACCATCATTACTTAAAGAACAACCTCCTACAGATCTTTGGGATGAATGGCGGTGTTTCAGGAGGAATTTTTGGGATGTCCTACACCAGTCACCTTTTGTATCTTCAAAACCAACTTGTCATGCATGAAAGAAGGCACCCCTCCTTTTCCATTTCCTTGAAAAAATACTCAAATCTCTTTCTTACATCTACCAAATATGCGTGTGCTTTGTATTATTGAATATTCTGAAATGTTTTGTTTTTTTTAACTTGACAATATCTTGTGGGCACATTTGGCTAATTCAATTTCTGTCAATATTGCCTGGATTGTGACAAATTGGGAATAGCTAGGAATATAAAGGGATTCTCGAAATGGTTTGAGAAGAATTGTTGATTATATTCTGATTGGCATTTCCCCTTTGGTGGGAGGGATAAATAGATGTAAATAGATCACCTTTTTGGGTGTTTCAGGCATGGGTGGGTTATGGATGACCAAAAGTAGAACTCACCACTAACTATACTTGCTAGGCGCTGGTTCCTGTCTGTATCGGCCGTCTGGAATATTGCAGACAGCTGAAACATTAAACAGAAAATAGGGATAAAAAAGAAATATACCATTAACTGATTGACTTATCTCTCCCTTTCTTAAAATATGCTATTATTTGAAAGGGATCTCCAATGTAGGAAGGTCTTTTTGAAGTCAGACGCTAAAGGATTAAAGAAGTTGAAAACAAACATAATTTTTCAGGATCAGGTCTGAGCTGCTTTTGGCCATACATATACTGGCAATGTACAGAGGTTCAATCATTTCATGCAGCTTAATTGAGACAACTCAAGGCACTTTTTACTCACATCTGAGCATGTGATGTATTTTTAATGCCCTCTAAATCACACAAAACACACATTTACCTTAAAATCAAAAATTAACTTAAAGGTGTGGAAACAAATCTCCTCACACCTGGGGTGATAGAGCTTACCTTGTCAGTAGAGAGATGGAGTAAAAGGTTATAGTAGAATACTGCCTGGTCCTTTACGTCTATATCAGGGTAGTGGCTGAAGATAGCATGTAGCAGATCTCCCGCACCTACAAGCATCAAGTAGAGCTTGATTGGCACTTGATCTTTATATCATTAATGCTAAAAGAGCTCTACTGAAGATTGTTAATAC
Source organism: Maea johnstoni (assembly GCA_963942565.1). NCBI lineage: Eukaryota > Metazoa > Annelida > Polychaeta > Spionida > Magelonidae > Maea > Maea johnstoni. The sequence continues at coordinate 43,342,328 of OZ012694.1, read as the reverse complement.
CCCTTCTACCAAATTTTTCCTGACCTGTTACCCACACTTGCGCTTAAATAGAGGAATATGATATGAACATTCATCAACAGATTGAGCTCCGTTCTGCACCTACACTTGCATAGCCCTGTAGTTCCATCATTCATTTAACAAGATAATACTTCTTTTACTATAACAGTTATATATCATATCGTAAATAACAAATAAAACATTCATTTGATAGCTACTTTAACCCTAAACTTATATCCTATTTCAACTATAAAAGGGTTCTTAAGACTACCTTTTATTGTGGTGTCCGAGTTGTGATGTTGTAAAACACTTCTGCACACATTGAGGATCGCATTCCCAGTGTGCCAGTCACCTCTCTCCTGAACAGCCTCCTCCTCTAAAACTCTCTGAAGCAACTCCAATATACACTGAATTACACAAAAACATACAATTTCAAACGTTAATATGAAAGTGAGTGAAAGTTAATGATGCAGCTAATTTAGCATCATATCTAAATGAAGGAAAATAAAAATAAATTTTGTTTTTAAAAGTCCAATATTCAAAGTATAAAGTCCAATTCAAATTTTGAATTGTTTTGACTTTTGACCTACCAAAGGGTTGATGTTCTGTTCCTGCGACACTCTCTGCAGTATACTCAGGTAGTTGTGCAGGTCTACCAATAGGGGGCCGAGGGGTGTGTCCAGGGTCTGCTCCGTCAGGGTCAGAAAAATCTCCTCTGGCAGTTTACTGAAGAGAAAAACAAATCAAGAGATAACGACCTGTACATTGGCTATTCCTAAGATCTCCTCAAACATCTTCCACAAGACCAGGGGAAAATATACTGAGCTCAGCCCTGGTTCCTCAGCAGTCCTGGTGTTATATACAGGACCACTATACACTTGATCAAGTGACAGTGAATGGCCAGACATTGAGAATATATTTGTTCTCAAAGATCAGTTTTAACTGTAGCCATGCTTTCTTCCTAAATAAAAATCTCAAATTATCTAGTATTTTCCTAAGTTGCTTTTCCTGATTTGCAGCATAAGGAAAAAGGCATAGTTCATATAGACTTGCAGGAGCTCCTGCAGTTATTGGCCCCATAGGCTACTAGAACAGGGCTGTCCAAGCTGTCGTATTGTCGCAAAATTTGCGCCAGCAGCCTCAAAAAATGCGACACAAGAATATTTGCGCCAAGGTTGCGACACGGTAATTTTGCAACATGCATGCGTTCGCCATCTAGCGGTTGTGTCCAAAAATAAGTGATCACCAAACACGGTGTCTTGCACATGATTTAACATGCAGTAAACAAAGGGACGCCATGATACAGACGATATGAAAATAAAAAAGATACCCCTTCAGTTTTGGATTTTTGGAAAAGGAACGTATTTTACTAAGATTTCTGTAATGTCTATCGAAAACGGAGTTGTTTATGTATACTTACGTTCAGCCAGTTTTGTCAGTGAGTTTGCGATTATGATTATTTTTGCTCGTTTATAATCAGTGTGGACGTGTATTTTTTCTGTAGTATCTTTGGTGTTGTTAGAAGAAAGAAACACTGTCCATCATTTTTCTCGGCCGGCGAGCACTAGATATCAATAAAACGTTGCATGGGGGTGCCCTCAAAGGTAGTCTAATAAAACCAACTTGTCAACTCTAGAAATCTTGTATTTAGTAGACGTGTTGGTAACCAATTTTGTAAACTGTTTAGAAACATGAAAGACTATTGAGGAAAATCAGGTTTCTAATTCTATAGGCAATTTTGAGGTCTTAAATCATTAATATTTGATATACTAATACACTTAGGGATGCTGCTGATAGTTTTTGAAAAAAATCATGCTTGAGCAATTCTTATTCATAATCTGATGATGCTCACTTACCAAAAAACATGTTTACCTAATTTCTCTGCAACCGGTCACCAGATTTCATTAATATTTGGTATGCTAATACACTTAGGGATGCTGATGATAGTTTTTGAAAAAGATTTTGCTTGAGCAATTCTGATTCATAATCTGATGATGCCCACTTACCAAAAAACTTGTTTCACTAATTTCTCTGCAACCGGTCACCAGATTTCATTAATATTTGATATGCTAATACACTTAGGGATGCTGATGATAGTTTTTGAAAGAAATTATGCTTGAGCAATTCTTATTTATAATCGGATGATGCTCACTTACCAAAAAACTTGCCGAGTCTTATCAGACTGTATTATAAATATTCAAGCTGGCTATATATGTGAAATAGAGTGTGTGCCAGTATATTGAAGAATCTTAAGCTTGAATATACAAATCTGTGATAAGTATAACCTATATTGTACTATGTGTGGATTCAGTGTTTCAAGTTTCAACATACATTTCAATTGGTGCTATGTCAAAGTCTTAATTTAACCTCCCCTAGTGTGTAAACGGTGAACTAAATGACCCCTGGTGGATAAAATTTGAACCATTAAAACGCCACCTGGTGGCAGACGGTAGAAGTATTTTGCTACAGGTAGTTCAAATTTTGCTACAGGCATTTTGGGCTTGGACAGCCCTGTAGAATTACACTTAGGGAAGTCCTGTCAAGCTATTCTGGCCAAGAATTGAATACCTTTTTAACTGTAAATAATCAGTACTTGTGTTTGCTGATGTCAAATATTGGAAGGCATTTTTGCTACAGATATTTCGATAAAAATTATTCCTCTGACTTAATTTAGATCATAGCATCTTGGGCCTCCTGATTGAAATATTAGGTCACCCAAACTATTTATGGTTGCCCCCGGGCCTGTGGGTGAGTATCTCTTTGCTAGAGTGGCCATGGTAAGCCAGATAATACATGCTCCCTTGCTTTAGGCCATGGTAAGCCAGGGAATACACACTCCCTTACCTTTCTGGTACATGCTGCTGAACATTGTCCACAAAGTTAAAGACATGAGTGGAAAACTTAGGGTGCCTGATGACAACTTCCAACAGCAATCTGGAAAGATACAAGTATTAAAGTTATCATATAACAGATGCTTCTACGGCACAACCTGAACAGGTGAAATACTTAATGTATGTAGAGAGTGCTTTCCACAATAGAAAGCTTTAGAGAAGGAAAGGGAAGAAAAGGTGTGTGTGTATGTGTGTGTGTGAGAGAGAGAGAGAGAGAGAGAGAGAGAGAGAGAGAGAGAGAGAGAGAGAGATGAGAGAGAGAGGAGAGAGAGAGAGAGAGAGAGAGGGTGGGGAGAGAAAAGAAAGAGAGAGAGAGAGAGAGAGAGAGAGAGAGAGAGAGAGAGAGAGAGAGAGAGAGAGAGAGAGAGAGGGTGGGGAGAGAAAAGAAAGAGAGAGAGAGAGCAAGTGAGAGAGAGAGAGAGAGAGAGAGAGACGAGAGAGAGAGAGAGAGAGAGAGAGAGAGAGACAGAGAGAGAGAGAGAGAGGGAGAGAGAGAGGCGGAGAGAGAGGGGAGAGAGAGAGAGAGAGAGAGAGAGAGAGAGAGAGAGAGAGAGAGAGAGAGAGAGAGAGAGAGAGAGAGAGAGAGAGAGAGAGAGAGAGAGAGAGAGAGAGAGAGAGAGGAGAGAGAGAGAGAGACAGACAGACAGAGAGAGAGAGAGAGAGATACTTACTTGTGTACCTGCTGCTGTAGTGCTGTCTGGGGATGCTGGGTGAAGTATTGGTAGAGGATACTGAGGAGGGCGGTGATTGGTCGACCAGCAACACCGTAACTCACTTTCTTGTGAAGCAGCATCAGAGCCCCCATCAAAACAGATATCGCTTGCTCTGCAGACAGATAGATATATAATCCTCAAACAAAAGGTATAGCAAACTCTCTGGACAGATAAACATGAACATCAAATAAAAAATGTTCTCACATGTGAATTATCCAAGTACTCACCCCCTTCCACCTCTGGACTGACACACTGGTTGAGCAGCTGTAGTTTTTTTAGTTGAGCCTCGACGCCGTCGAATACGTCTGGGAAGAGGTAGCGGTGTTTGTGTCGCGAGAGTTCGCTCCAGCTGAGCACACTCAGATCGTCCTCCAGCTGCGGGTCCGTCAGCAATCCCAGCAGCCACTGCTGCAGCAGAAAGCGGTGCGAGGACGCAAGGCACGGGTGAGTCATGCTCACCAGGAGCTGATCCTGAAGAGCCTCGTTCTCATCCTCCGTCAGAATCTCCTCATCAAACGACAACTGAAACAGAACACATTCAAATACAGGGGAGTTTTACCTATTCATGCTGTGAAATGACCTTGACTTTTGACCTACTCATGCTCTAAGATGACCTTGACTTCTTATCAACACAAGCTATGAGATGATCTTGACCTTTGACCTACTCATGCTCTAAGATGACCTTGACTTTTGAACAACTCATGCTCTAGGATGACTTTGACTTTTCACCAATTCATATTCTAAGATGACCTTGACTTTTGACCTACTCATGCCATGAGATGACCTTGAATTTTGACCTACTCATGCTCTAAGATGTCCTTGACCTTTGACCAACTCATGCTATAAAATGACCTTGACTTTTGACCTACTCTTGCTCTAAGATGTCCTAGACTTTTGACCTACTCAAGCCTTAAGATGACCTTGACTTTCGACCTACTCATGCTCTAAGATGACCTTGTTTTTTGTATAAAATCAATTCATCTGCCACGGCAAGGCATACATACACAATAAATGAACAGACCATACAGTTGTTTTAATTTCTTTCTCCAATCAGTAAATCTGTGTTTTAGAAGCTAAAACATGGGCAAACATAGAAAAACATAAAAGGCAGGCAGAGGAGAAATTCATCTTAATGGAACTAGTGCTTAAGAATCGTCCCTTCATTCCATCATACTTAGCTGTTTTCTCACCTTAAGAATGAATAATATCTGGAACATGGGGAGGTCCATTGTTGGCAAGTGACGCAGAAGTTGTGATTTAAAGATCTGCAATGAAAAAAAAATGTAATTGTTAAGATACTTAAATCACACATAAGTATCATTATTATAATTCTGGTCATATTACTCGTACATCCTTTGCTGCAGATTGTTTCCCTGCTATTTAAAGTATCATTTAAATGTGGGGGTGGGGAAAATAAACTTTATTGCATTTGTTTCATTCAGGGACTTCCAAATCATTTCAATTTTATCATTTTTTGAGTGCACACAATGTGATGAATTTCATTTCAGGGCTATGAAAAAAATCAGGGCTAGGGAATTTTTGTGCAACTAGCCCTGCGGGCTATCACAAAATTTAAACTTTTTCTACAGTGTACATTTGAAAATGCTGACATGCCTTTCTACTGTTTCCAATTCAGTGTTAAAAAATTTTCTATTTAAGAATTCCATCGCTAAAACATGACTGACCAGTGGCTGTATATCTGTTGTAGTTTTCACAATGTCCACCAGGAGGCGTATCATATGGTAGAGTCCAGGGGTCGTTAGGTACATGCTGTTATCCATGAGGTACGAGACAGCTTTCTTCAGTTCATCCGTGTGAACACCGCTGGCAAGTGTGGCACGGATGTCACCCAAACCCTGAAAAAACAACCATAGCAGATCTGATCTGTGATCAATGCCTAAATGCAACTACATAACAGTGATGAAAGATCCATGATGTATAATTCATTTAAATGCAAACACATTTCTCTAACATCTACACTACTGCAGTCATGTCAGATCCATGATCTGAAATTTATCTACATACAAAAATATGTTACTGCAGTCTTTTAAGATCCAAAATGTGAAATTAATTTGGATACAAAATCACCTTTGCCATGTAGGGAAAGTTGGATGAACTTGCTAATTTCCTATTAGGATCTTCAACTTTATCCTCGACATTTTGAAGGTTCAGACTTTATGCAGTAATGATTTTTTTGTGTGTTACTATCAATAAGAGCACTCATTTGACTCTTGTGAAAACAATAAACGTGGCTATTTACCAACACTAATGATGCCAAAAAAACCTTGCCCTACTGAAGACAATAAGACTACATCAGGGCTTGACATTAAGGGCTGCCCTAATGTCCCAGGCAGGTAAAAATGTTGAACATAATTGGAGGGCAGGTAAAATTCAGATTGTGCCTGCCCTACATGGCAGGTAGGATTTTGTCATGTAACTTCAGAGAACTTTTTACACAAAGTAAATCCTATATTTTTTTACAGTACTTATATAAACTGTAGTGGGGAAACAATTAAATGGTTTTTGTGCAGCGCATGTAGAAAAGTCATTTTCATGTACCTTCTAGGGCACCTTTTGCAAGGCAGATGTAAATTGCGCCGGGCAAGTTGAAATAAGGCAAACCTGCCTTACATTTCAAGTAACTTCAAAAGTTACCCTGTAGATTTACTCACTGGTCGTGTGACTTGTCCATAAGAACTGGTCTCTTCAGGAATGTGGAATGGCTTTAGGGGCTCTGATCTATTGCACAGCCAGTCAGTCACTGTGTTATCTTCATAGCTGTCAAGACAATCACAAAACATCATCTCAATTTCATCATCAACCAATTCATATTCAAGACTTATTGTAGAAATTGTTATCCAAATGGAAAACTTAACATCTTTAATGATTTTCTTTTCAAAATCAATGGTACGGTTTACCTTTACCATTCCAATGCTGAGGCCACTTTTGTCGAAATCATAAAGATGTTAAGATTTTTGAAAAACATCTAAACCCTGTCCGTCATTTTCTTAGTTTTTTTGCATCATGTTGTATTGACCAAATTAGCCGCCAGCAGCATAAGGGTTAACTAAGGGAAACTTTGGCCCTTAAGGAAACCTTAAGGGACTCCTTAACTTAAAATATTTCATGCAATCGGATCCAGAATCTTAGCTAAAAGTGCACAGATTTGTTTCAGATGCCTCACATTCAATTTGCGGCATTGATAATGAAGAGGCATTAACCCTTCTAATGCTGAGGCTACTATCTTCCATCTATACCATCTAAACCCTGTCATGTTGGTATTCATTAAATAGCTCTTGCTGAGTTCTCTCAGATGAATTCCCTAGGTGCCAGGGTTCCAATCATTTTTCAGGTATTTTGCACCATTTTGTATTGGCCAAATTAGCTAACATCAGCAAAAGGGGTAAGAGTTCCTTTTAGAAATTGCTGTCTCGATACTGACTTCTTTTTACAATACTTTTGGAATTAAGAATGATTTGTTGGTTGAGTTCTGTTTAACAGTTCGCCTTCAAATATTTGCCAATATCATTTGGACATCTTCCAGCATAAATAGATTAAGAAGCGATGTCCGGGCTTAAAGCAGCCTTGACCTATCTTAACTTTCAATAGTGCGAACAGACCTAAATATTGTGGTGGTACCATAGCAACAAAACAGGTTAGTCCATTAACCACGTCATGCCTGTAGCAGCCACACCAGACTGACTATTCTGGTAGGATCTCGTTACAAAAGCAATATCTAGAAAATATTTGAAGGAGAATTGCTCATCAGAACTCAATCTACAACTCTCCTTCAAATATTTTTCAAATCTAAGCTTCATTCAAAAATTATTTTGTAAAAGTATGACAGGTCCTGACGACACTCATCAAGTAGATTTCCAGGCATAAAAGGGTTAATGGCTATGAGCTCCACAAGATGTTGCCATCTGGACCTGGATGATATTTTTCACAATAACTAAGGATCTGAGAATTAGTATACAAAATATTTGATTGAGATTTGTGGGTAGTGTTCTGATTCATATTTCTTTTTCAAATATTTTCTCAACGTTCTCTTTTCCTTAAACCGTATACTGCTGGTGGCTAGTTTGGCCGATATACAATGATGTGAAAAACCTGAATATGACTGAAACCCTGGCATATGGGTAATTAGGTACTCATCTGAGAGTACCCAATGAAAGTTATCCAATGAATACCAACATGACAGGGTTTACATGGTTTCAAAAGTGTTTGCGTCCTTGTGCTTTTGACAAAAGTAGCCTCAGCATTGGAAAGGTTAAAGATTGCACTAAAATTGCCAGACTACTTTTGGCTGCTGTGAGCATCAATGGGTTAATCAGGATAAAATCCTGCAGCCTCCCTGATTTATAATTCTCGACCCCTCTGACTCGATTCCTACAATTGATAAGCAATACGTGCTTGAGGTTGGTAAATAACACGTGCACTCCAGACAAATCTGGTTAATCCGTCGGATATATCTCGGTTAATCCATCAGATACATAACAGGTTATTCCGCCAGATATATTTAACAGGTTAATCCGGTTGCACTGAAAGAACTTCAAACTCAACATGATTATGATTCATAAAATATCTGCAGAGGGATCGCTACACTCAACAGGCTTGATATCTTGATTATAATACAAAATATAGATAATATAGATAATCTTTATTTCAAGTCGGTAATAATTTTTACATAGTAAACACGAGCTGCCAGGGCTCTTGGCGGACTACAAAAACCTACAGAATGATTTGAGTGATAGTCTAACTTCTAGTCTAGCTTTTTTCTCTTCCGGTCTATATCTTTCGCTTAATGTTTTTAGGTGTTAGTTCTTGTGACTGGTGATAGATGGCACGAAGGGGGGTCACACCGGTCAGTCAGAATCAAGAAACTGAAAAAATCTCAGTGAGGGCCAACTGGTGAGTAAATAGATACAGGATAGATACAGTTTAGTTAGTATAGTTTCCATGTCAAATATATAGAGATGGAAAAATGCCTTGGCTTAGGACTTAATGTTATTCATGTGCAAGTTAGGTTTCAATGAATGGGCGCTCTACCATTGTTTTAAAGATGTAAATCTATTTTATTTTAAATGTTATGTTCAAAGTTAACCCATTAAGGCTTAAGGGTGCTGGAGAAAATATCATCTGGATTTCTAATATTTTTGAAAATAACTTTTTCCTTCAGAATTATTTGCCAATATAATTGGAGGAGGGTTGTTAGCTGTGTTTATGATTAATATTTCTCCTTGAAATATTTACCTAACATTGTTTTCACCTTCAAGATTTCATCCAAATTGTCAGGCTGTTTTTGGCAGCTGTGAGCATTGACACTTCCAATGCTGAGGCAACTTTCGTCCCAAACACAAAGATGCAAAGAATTCTGAAAACCTTCCAAACCCTGTCATGTTGATATTCGTTGGACAGCTCTCGCAGCGCACTCTCATATGAGTACCCATGTGCCAGGTTTTCAGTCATTTATCAGTTTTTCTGCATCGTTTTGTATTGGCCACATTAGCCACCAGCAGTATAAGGGTTAAAGGGTTAAATAGCCAGACTGTGCGTGCTCTCCAGATGCAGGCAGTGTAACTACCACTAGAGGCATATCTGGGCCCTACTGGCCTGACTGGGTTAACCCCCGAGCTACCATAGCCATTTGATAACTACACCTGTTTTGGATTTCAATAGGTGAAAAAATTATGTGCAGCTATTGGAAAAAGGAAATTTAATGGGTTCAAGGCCTGACTTGTTTGTGACTTTTCAGCACTTCTAGGGGTCACAGAGTTACAGGGATGGAAAGGCTATGTGCACTTCCTGTGTTTGAGGGGTGGATAACTGTGGCGTTGTGTGTAGACT
>OZ012694.1:43305380-43327880 GCA_963942565.1 Maea johnstoni | reverse complement strand
CTACCGGCATAGTTGGCTTGTAGCACCTAGCCTTAGACTCCTAGCATAGAAAATTAAGAGGAAGGCTGGCTACTCTTGACTTACCAGAAAATCAAACTGTATGACTATTGAGGTAATGGTGACGAGGATCTGGCCGCGGAAGAATGCCGCGTCCTCCGCACAGCTCTGACAGTACATGTCCAGCAGACTGCCCACCGCTTCCTCAACACTGGAAATACAATAATAACAATAATTATGATAATGATAATAATAATAATAATAATAATAATAATAATAACAAAAATAATAATAATAATAATAATAACAATAATGATAATAATAATAATAATAATAATTATAATAATAATAATATAATAATAATAATAAAAATGATAATAATAATAATAATAATAATAATAATAATAATAATAACAAAAGTAATGATAATAATATAATAATAATGATAATGATAATAACAATAATAATAATAATAATAATAGCGAGCGCGCCAGCGCTGCTGCACGAAGTGCAGCTAGCGCAAGCGAGCATTCATGTAACGTGTGTGTGTACGTATATAGATACAATGTATATATCCAATCTGTATATGTACCAGAAAAGTTTTGAGGTGCCAACAATGTGGTCCCACGCGCGTAAACGGAAGTAATATTTTAGTACATCCGGTCACGCAGGCGCAAGTTTCTGAAGTCTGAAGGGAAGTCTGGGAAATGAACATCACCTTTTGCTTTAAGGGCACATTTTGCCGCCAGATATTTTCATGCTTTGAACATTGCTTTGTAACGTAATAAGTATGGACTGTTCTCTTTAAATTGTATCAAAAGAGCGTTTTGATTAGGCATCACGCGAAACTACGCAACAAAGTAACAATGCTCACGCGATGTCGGGGAAAGCCGACACCGTGACGGTGGTGGACGATATGTTGAACAGTAAAAATAAATTTATGAATACTCGCTTTTCCGTGGCTCAATTTTAATGCGGTTTAGATCATTAAAACCGCCACAACTCATTCTACCTGCCGTTTAATTCTCTCTCAAATCTGTTGCGAAATGAGGATTTTGCGACAGGTTGAAATCGTTGTGGTTTTAATGCCAATTCTTTTCGCTAATTCTATGCTATCTTTTAGTCATTTATGAACTGAAATCATACGAGGCTACGCGTTTCCGTGGCTCAATTTAAATGCGGTTTAAATCGTTACAACCGCCACAATTTCTTCTACATGCTTCTCAATTTGCTTTCAAATCTGTTGGGAAATAAAGATTTTGCGACAGGTTGAAATCGTTGTAGAGTTTATGCCAATTTTTTTTCGCTCAATCTGTTAGCTTTTGGTCAGTATAAAATGAAATCATCCAAAGCTAGTCGCCTTGCCGTGGGTCAATTTAAATGCGGTTTAAATCGTTAAAAGCGCCACAATTTCTTCTACATGCTTCTAAATTAGCTTTCAAATCTGCTGAGAAATGAAGATTTTACGAAAGATTGAAATCGTTGTAATTTTTATGCCAATTCTTTTCGCTCGTTCTATGCTGTCTTTTGTTCAGTATGAAATGAAAATAATCCGAGGCTACGCCTTTCCGTGGGTCAATTTTAATGCGGTTTGTATCGTTAGAACCGCCACAAGTTCTTCTGCATGCTTTCCAATTTGCTTTTTAAATCTGTTAAGAAATGAAGATTTTGCAACAGGTTGAAATTGTTGTAATTTTTATGCCATTTTTTTCGCTGAATCTACGCCATCTTTTGGTTAGTATGAAATGAAATCATCCGAAGCTACGCCTTTCCGTGGGTCAATTTTGATGCGTTGTAGATTGTAAGAATCGCCACAATTTCCTCTACATGCTTCTCAATTTGCTATCTAAATCTTCTGTGAAATTAATATTTTGCAAAGGGTAGCAGTAAAATTTGCCATAGTGAACTCACGTAGTAAAGTTCACGGTAAAATGAATTACTCGCCTTTCCGTTGGTCAATTTTAATGCGGTTTAAATTATTAGAACCGCCACAATTCATTCTACTTGCTAATTAATTAATTTTATAAGAAAGATTTGGCGATAGGTTGAAATATTGGTAATTTTCATGCCATCTTTAGTAGTGCGAAAAGTTGCCACAGTGATGGACTCAATGTTTTCTGCAAAAATGTATGCTATCATTTGGTCATGATATCATCAGAAGCTTTCCATGAGTCAATGCAGTTTGGATTGTTAGAACTGCCACAATTCCTTCTGCATGCTTAAAAATTGTTTTTAACTCTTAAGCGAAGGAAGATTCTGGGAAAGGTTGAAATCTTAGTAAGTTTTATGACATCTCTAGTAGTGGGAAAATTTGCCGCAATGGTGGACTCAATGTAATTACGGCAACAATAGATAACTCGCCAGGTTTCAAATTCACAATTCGTTCTACTAGCCCTTTACTGCTATCTTAAACCTGTTACAAAATGATGATTTTGCGACAGTTTGAAATCGTAGTAATTTTATGCAATTAATCTTCTGGTCATAACAAAAAAAAAATGAAATCATTCGATGCTTCGCGCTCGCTTCCTGGCCATGCCAGCATCATATTAATAATAATGATAATAATAATAATAATAATAATAATAATGATAATGATAATAATATTAATAATAATAATAATAATTATTTGATATAGAGCCCTTTCCACCTATAATATTCAAAAGCGCTTTATAAAGAATGGTCAGTGGACAGATGTTTATATATGGTCCATATAGTCCAATAATCTCCTTTCGTCAAAATATATCATAACTCCCCTCACTGCGCAGCCAGTCTCATAACCACCTCCCTGGAAGGTAGTGTTATTCCCATTAACAGATTAATCGCAGATTTCACTCTGATCAGTCCCAATTTTTGAAGACCAAATTTTTTTCGGATTATTTGCATATGATTGAAAGGCATACTTTCTGTTTTTCCTCTCTATGCTTAATCAAAAGATATACCTACTGTGTTTCCATTAGTATTTCTACCTTGTTTCTGCAGGTATTATCCTGAAATTTCATGGAAAATGCACAGCATATGATGTGTGATGCAAATGGGGAAGTGTCAATATGCACGAAAAACATCTCCAAATAGAAACAGATCATCGATCACTCTGGTGGAGCAGGATATGTCCTCAAAGATTATACTGATTCCCAACACTACTGGGAGGGGGCTAAGGTAAACATGGTCTCTCTAGGAAGGTGGTCATTGTCGACAGGTGAAAGGCAATGTTTGCTCAGAGGACATTAAGACTTCTCTCAGCCTGAAATGTGTACAGCCGCCATGCTGGGATAAGGCAAGTGTAGGTAAAGATTATCAATAATAATGAATTACCACTGGGCACAGCCATCACCATAGCCTAGATTTCTAGGCTGTCATATGTATTTTTTGTTATGTTTTTTTTCTGTTACCAAGCACCAAATAGTGTAGGTAGCCACAGTGGTCAATTTAGTTTACATTTATCTCACCAGGATTCAGTTTGATTATGACTGTAAACATATCGAGATAGGAGGAGCAGGTGGTGCCATCTATCTACCAAACCTGGTACCACACCACAGTGCTTGGTCAACACATAAGGGAAGGTGAACATTACAGGGACTAGGAGCCTAGTCTACCATCACCATAGAGAGAAGCCAAAGTAATAACCAAACCTTTGAGAAGAAGACACCATTTCCCCCCTGAGGTAAAAAGACACCACAGGCAGCATGATTGAAAAGCTTTTGGAAATACTTCAATGCTAATATAAGTAATCAGTAGCTAGTAATCAGTCTGTTTCATGATGTAGGATTTCCAACAATCCTGGCTAGAGTACTCTATCATTTATCAGCCCTTTTTTTCAAAAAATGTATGCGTTACGTTCTACAACCTGAATCTCAATTCTTTAAGATTCAAACCAGGGATTTTATAATTAACACACCCCCTCAAACTAGTGATTTTCTTTTTTCACCCTGTAGGAAACTCTGGGAAAGCACTTCTCTACACATAACCAGCATAAGGAACTTTTAAGCCAAGCTAAATTCATGAATATTAAAACCCTTTTCTGCCATTAGACATTAATCTAAACATACCCCTTTGAGCTAGCTAGGAGCATCGTTGTGTACCTGAAAATTATGTCTAAATGTCTCCCTGTAAAACCCTGCTACAGTTATTAAAAGGGAGCTTAGAAGTAGTTGGCAATTAGCTCAAGACTTGTAAAGGTAATTTTTGAAATTATGCCAGTCAGACGTAACGGAAAATAGCGGGGCTAAAATCCCTCCAATCCCTTCCTGTCTCAGCTTTGTGGCCACTGTAAACCCTCTGTCTGCTTCTTAAGCCCACTTAAGCTAACCCATTAATGCTTCAAAAGAGTTCCTCCAGCAATTGTTGTCTGGATCAAAGATAATTTTGACAATAACTTTGAAATTGCCAATGTTTCAACAAAATATTTGAAGGGGAGTTGTTGGTGATTTTCTGATCAACATTTCTCCTCCAAATATTTTATCAATTACGCTTTAGCCTGAAAGATTTCATCAAAATTGTCAGGCTGTTTTTGGCCGGTGTGAGCATTAATGTGATTAGACTAGGATATGCTTCCCGGGTTAGGATCTAGCCAGGACCAGTAAAGCCCGCCATTTAGAACAGGTAGTTACATGAAAAACTCCTTTTTGACAGGCAAAAAAATTATATGATGAGTTTTCAATTTTAACTTTTTGTGGGTAATACCCAAATTTGTTCCTGACAAACCATCTTCTAGGACATGGCTGAAGAATAAATTGCCCGTTGTGACACAATAGGCTATTAAATGTAGCTGGTATAAGGATGACTCACCTATTGTTTGTGAGGAACAATAGGGAGGAGTGTTCCTGCAGGAGGCCCAGGAGATGAATCTTAGTCGCATCCTGAATGTTCTCCTTACACAAGGCCTAAAAGAAATGAAAAAAAAAGTATTAATCTTAAAATCAATCTTTTTCCACACAGCATCGACATCCACTTAGAGATTGGCACTTTTTAATTTTCATTATTCGATAAAATCATCCATATTTCATAAAAGGATATGATCTTAAGTTAGCAATATTTTATCAATACTTTCTACCTTCCAGGGTGCTAATGTTGTTGAATTTAGCACTGTCAGCTTAAGGAATTTTGTTAGTGAAAAGTGGACTGCCTCTGTTTGGAGACTTCCACCTTGAAATCAATAATTGAAAATCCAAATTCCAATGATTCAATCTTTTTTTTAGAATTGTGCAACTGATGACTCTGTTACGATGCATACAGATGCTTCCAAAGTCATGACTGATGATCGACTACTAAGGCTTTTAGCATTTAGCATGCACATATGAAATTTTAAATGGCGAAAGCTCCCACTTCATAACTTCTTTCTAAAATAATATTTAAAACACTTGACCATTTTCACCTGCCTGGTTGGGACAAATTAACAAGTCGAACATGTACGTAATTGAATGATAAAAGCCTGGTTGTGTTACCCGCCTTAATTTTTTAAGCAAGAGACTTGCTGCGGTGAATTCACCTCAGCAGCGGCCAATTTTCGACACAGCTAGGATCCGTGTCGAGAGAAAGGCCACAGAGACTGGCCTGGATAGATATACACAAACTGGGTCTAGTTATGCCCACAACAGCCTCACACGCCCACAACAGCCTGCCACGCCCACAACTGACCTTTACATCCTGGCACCTGAAGGTGTGAAATTTGGCGAGAAAGTGGGGCTACTGGAAATGCACTTTCTCTGCCTAGTGATCAATACCTAATTGTATTGGGTCTTTACCATTGATGTCTTAAAAAGTGGTAGGGTAGGTAAGAATTGGCTTTTATACTTGTCCCCCAAGCAGTTACTCAAACTCTGTTCACACATAATGTTAGTACAAGCTTGGATGAATAAAAGAATGGATATGTAGAGAGATACTGGTCAATCACTATACACGCTATATAGTGACTTCAGGCCTGCAGGGCTATGCTAGTGGTCTAGAATCTGGCCTAAGCGTGAGTGTGTGACATCACTAGGAGAGGAAGACCAATGAGGGCTCTTGTATCATTTACATTACAGAAAAACTTGCACGATATCATGTGCAGAACACTATTTTTGGGCTATTCGACTCAGCTACCCTGGACATTCAGGTTGACCAGCTGGTTTCATATCCAAGTTTGTTTTTATTTATATTTATAAGGTATATGTGTACACGCAGTATCTGTACCGGACAGGATGACAGGGGAGGATAGGCCTACAGACCTCATCTGATGCTGGTCGCAGCTGGGAGTAGTAGACAGGGAGTGGGCACTGTGCATGCGTCATCAAATTTCGCTGCCTCCGACTATATGAGTCATAGATAACCTGTGTACCGCAGGATTGGCTGCCTGCTGCCTGCTGAAAAAAATCACGTGACCAATTCTTCCCCAGGCAACACCGCGTAACCTGAGGTGCACATCACCTACTAGGTACTAGCATGCTGTGCCTATGGGGTTGCGGATCAAGGGGATGTATTTCTCTGGTCGCAGCTAATCAGATAGATTTGTAGCCTGGGATTAACATGGAAAATCAACAGTGGAACAATAACCATAAATGAACACAGAGAAAATATCACCAAGAAATCTGGCATGTATTTTAAACTTTTAAGGTTGGTAGGTAAGGATCGGCTACCGCTTTGGCTCGCGGACTCACCCAGTTACAGGGGAGCTATCGAGTGGTCCCCTTCCCCAGATCTCTAGCTAAAGAGGCCCCTCCCCCTGTCAGGGCCCCTGTTTAGTGGTTAGGTAGGCCTATAATTTAGTAATAAACCCTTCTCTCATTCCTCTTTTTTTCTCGTCCCCCAAGCATTTACTCAGTCACAGTTCTGTAACTACATTCACACATAGCGTTAGTAGTAATACCCCTTTCCAGTTATACAGATAAGTTGTTAGGTATTATGATGGGAAATCAACAGCGCCTCTTCAAATGGTAGGCCTAGTGCTAGGCTAAGTTAATGTTATTGTTAGACTTAGACATCTGGTTATAACTTCCGGATCCAGGTCGCAAACTAGCGAACAACTATTTCGTACAGCTTGTCTCTTACTTGAAGAATGTCCAGTAAGAGTGTATCTTCAGTTGCCTGCCTAACAGATAGGTACCGAAGTGGATCACGTCGCAGTTCAACAAAGTCCTTGTACCATTGATCAGTCGCCCACAGAGTCATGTGCGCTGCCATTTTGGATCTGATTTGCGGCATGTCGTAAAAGGAGGTGATTGTGATGTACGGCGATGGGCGGGGCCGCCTAGTTATCTTTGTTTGAACTTGAAAGGGAACCGATAAATAGAGAATAATTGAATTAAATAATTCAGGTACTGACCATTTGGTATGCTGGGAGGATATATATATATATATATATATATATATATATATATATATATATATATGTATATATATATATATATATATATATATATATATATATATATATATATATATATATATATATATATATATACATATATATATATATATATATATATATATATATATATATATATATATATATATATATATATATATATATATGTGTGTGTGTATAGGGGGGGGGGTGAATGGTACATTTTTGAAGAAAAAAATGTCTGAAAATTGAAAAAAAAACAATGTCTCTGGATAATTTGAAAAAATATGTCCCTGTAGGTAATGAAAATAAAAATTAACTCTCGAAGATTAATTCTCATTTCAAGTACCAGAAGATGGCTGAAAATGCAGTTCAGAGTGTCTAGACCCTAAGCCGCTAAGCGCCTCAAGACCCCAGCCGTTTTTATAAGCGCCTGTTTCCTCGCATACCCCGCGTCCCAAAGCCATTCAGCTCGGCTAAAAAAGCTTTAAAGTTTCTGGCTAAGTCCCTGTTTAATGAAGCTGTTTTTAAACTGACTAATTGTGTAGAGGAAAGATCACCCCCAAAATCACCCCTGCAAAGATAAGCCTCATACCTGCCAGTGATAAGACAAGATAAAGATATGTATCTGTTTATGCGTCACGTTATATTCGTTGAAAATTACCATCCATACCGAGGTTATAGAGTTGAAAATACAGCTAATTCATAGAATACAAAACCTAAATCAAAAGCTACCAAATAAAACCTCTAAATGGTTTATATAGGCTTATCGTAAATGCTGTATTAATTAGTCATTTTCTTCTTTTTTTCAAGTTATTTTTCCGAGATATGTGCGACTCAATATCTGAGAGTTAATGTGTCACTTTGTTCTAGACTCACCACTTAGATATCTTGTACCGGTTAAGACGGACAATGTACCTGCTACTGCTGCCGTGGAATAGTCAGGAAAGGCTGCCCGCATCGCCACATATAAATGGCCAAGACCCAAGAAAGCAAACGCTCATAATACTAGTATCCCTATTTAAAGACAGCACCGGCAAAAGCCACGTGCCACGCCCATCCCCTGTCCATCTGCAGACCAGTATCACCCAGAGCATCTTGTTGCCTGGCAACTGAATCCTGGTGGTCGGCATGAGGTTTTTGAACCGCATCAGACTTTTTTCCGTTATTAGTTTCCATCTCTATCGATCCCCTACTCTTACCCCATTTAAATGCCGTATCCGCTTAGACCATAATCGTTTACTTTCTCACCCTTATTAGGAGGTAATCGTGTTTTTTCATCATTTATCCCATAGCAATTCAAGTAAGCAACGTATAGAGCGCGTCGACACTCACGAATCCAGGGATTCAACATTCTACTGGCAGGTGATTATAATGAAAAGTTTTTAAGTGTGAAAAATACGAATATAAAGGTTATCGGCGTGGTAACGTGGTCACTATAGTCATAGCGGTCTAATTAACATTACCAATTAGGCGCTAGGGACGAAATTTCTCCCTCCAGGAAGTTAATTTGTAGAGAACAAGTGTAATCAAGTTGTCACAAGAAAGGTGATGCTGAGCTCTTACATATATCTTTTTTTAACTTTGAAGGTAGAGTTACACTTTGATAAAACTGTCGCTTTGTATGGGCAAGAGGGGGGGGGGGGGGGTTAATATGAACTTCTATTCCATTTTTTGTTAGTTTAAAACCGAACTATGAAACTACAATGACCATTGTCCATAGAGTGAATATTGGCGACATCAATTGGCCGTTCAATGATATCTTCTCAGAAGAAATCTGAATATGATATCTTCAAAGAAAGTTAAATCTGAAATAAATTTCAATTGCCTAAATGTAATTGCATTTCTTAGAACTATCTGGACTTCTCTGCAAGATATTGTCAGTCTTTCCTATAGTAATTCCATGAACTGATTAGATTTTGGTAACCTTTGCTTAATTTTTAGTTGTTGTTTTTTCGATGTTTTGAATAGAAGATCCTATGCTGGAGGATCTTCACTTGTAATATTATTGCAACAAATGTATACGTACTTAAATAGTTGAATCAAACAGTAATTACTGTCCAGTCGTCTGACTATGGAATAACTTTATTTTGTATATGGCGGCTAAATATGCACAGACTTTGAACGTGGGATATTTTGAAAAAAATTGACACAGCAAATCTTTTTACATACAGTTCTTCCATCAAAAACCTATTTTCAAAGGAAGACACAACCCCCTATTCTGACTATTTTGCATATTCCCGGCGCACAAATTGATGACTCCCAAGTCCCGCAATTTAGTTAAAGCCTTAACAGGATATTAAAGGCGTTATCCTCTTAACTTCTCACATTGGGCTCAGAATAATCTAGAAACGTAAAGGACGCAGAATCCCGGAATAGGGATCTATGCATCTATATCAATATATAGATCCAGAGATAGATAGATAGATAGATAGATAGATAGATATGTACACATATGTACATACATACACACATGTACATACATACATACATATATATGTACACATGTATAAACATACATATACACATATGTACATACATACACACATGTACATACATACATACATATGTATGTACACATCTATGTACATACATACATACATACACGCGGTATCAGGACAATATCCCCCCGGACAATATCCCCCCGGACAATATCCCCCGGACAATATCCCCCCAGGACAAAACCCCCCCGGACAAAATCCCCCCGGATGATATCTCTAGTAAAACATGTGTTAGTAAAGAAAAATTCTTTAAATTCAAGTGTTTTAAATTATCCTGAAACATGTGTTAGTAAATTTTTTTTTTTTTAATTCCAGTGTTTTTAATTATCGTAAAACATGAGTTAGTAAAAAAAATTTAAAAAAAAAAAAAGCAAGTCTTTTGAATTATCCTAAAAAAAGTGTTAGTAAGAAAAAATATAAAATTCTTTTTTAAAAAATCCAGTGTTTTAAATTATCCTAAAAGATGTGTTTGTAAAAAATCTTTAATTTAAAAAAAAAAAATTCAGTGTTTTAAATTACTGGTATCCTAAAGCATGTGTTAGTAAAAAAAAAATTAAAAAATTAAAAAAAATTCAAGTGTTTTAAATTATCCTAAAACATAATTTAAAACACTGAAATTTTTGAATTTTTTTTTTACTTACACATGTTTTAGGATAATTTGAAACACTGGAATATTTTTTAATTTTCTTTAATTTTTTTTACTAACACATGTTTTAGGATAATTTAAAACACTAAAATTAAAAAATATTTTTTTTACTAACACATGTTTTATTAGAGATATCATCCGGGGGGATATTGTCCGGGGGGATTTTGTTCGGGGGGATATTGGTACGGGGGGATTTTGTCCGGGGGGTTTTTGTCCTGGGGGGATATTGTCCGGGGGGATATTTTCCTAGAACCCATACACGCATACATACATACATATACACACATACATACAAACAAACATACATTCACACATGAGTGCGCACATGATATATACATGCATGGACACACACACATACAAACATACATGCGTACATGCATACAACAATGCATGCACACACACATACAAACACATAGTACTTACATTCATACCTACAGTACTGGTGAACTTGGATATGACGGACTCAATGGGACCAGGAAAATTGGTCCGTCATATGCAAATCCGACGTATACATATGCCAAATACTTGATATGCATCAGACTGGGACCAAGCATATCGTCCATCATATGCAAAAATCCGTCGTACGGTGGTCTGTCATTTCCAAGTTCACCTGTACCTACCTACATACCTATCTATATTCAATACATGCATGCATATATTTCGAACACATTCCTGTTTTGTGATTTCCTTTTAACTACTTCAAAATAATAGTATCAATAATAATACGAGCAAGGTCATATATCCTCTATGGCATTTGAATGACCCTGGCACACAAACTTTCTTTAGTATCTTAGTATCTTAGATTATGGTCTATTAAGTTGTAATGCTCATACCATATTAACCAAGAAACCACTAATATCAAAACACAAATGGTCACAATGTGTTTGGACAAAGGCGTGGCAGATCGAAGATATATACTGGTCTTCCACTTCAATCTTGCATAAAGATAATGACTTACTAGTTAGAACAATTGTAAATAATAGGTATCATTCTTGGTGGGACATGTCAGACAAATATCCTCACATGATTAAGATTTGCGAAATCATGGCAAAACTAGTATCACATGCTAGTAAGCTGAAAGGGGATGATTTAAGGCTAAAACAACTCCCACAAAGCCATAAAACATGCCCTGAGTGTGATCTTTATCTTAAAGAAGACCTATTTCATATAGTTATGCAATGCCCAAAGAACGATCAAATAAGGATCAATATGTATGATGCATTGTATCAACATAACGAAAACTTAAGAGTGATATTTGCTGACAACCCGAGTGAAGTTTTCAATTGGTTAATTGGAAAGGTGATAGAAGGCATAGACCTTATCGATATGTACGATTTCTGGACAATCACTGGGTCACATATTGTTGAAATGTATCGCCGAGTATGTGCTGTCAAGGAAAAGACAGGTGTGGGGTAATTTAAACCTAGGTCACCATTTGATATTGATTTTGATGTGTGTGTAAAGTTTCTTACTGAAAATATTAATTCTTATTAATAATTATACCTTTGTAGACTTGCTTCATTAGAAGAAGTGTTAGCTCACTCTAGAAGTTTAGCGAAACACTTACTACTTCAACTTTGTTTACTTATAAGAAGTTATTTGTAATATTACCCTTCTGGGTTCTCCTCTTGGTGGCTTAACCACTTTCACAAAACCTATTTAATATATAGGGTATATGTAAGGTTGTATACTTTTTTCTTTCTTTTGTTATTATTATTTATTCTTTATTTGTATTTGTACCAATTTGTATCAATAGATATAGTCAATAAAGTTACAATTACAATTACAATTAAAGGCTTACTGTTAAGCAGACGAGGGGGTCGCCCCTTTGCCGAGATGTGGAAAGACGTGCCTGGGTGTGCAACTGGAAAGGGCATGCTTTTTGCCATTTTTGTAAAAGAAAAGTTGTATAAATCAATAAAAAGGGATACACAGACACACAAGTTATATATGTACACACACACACACTACACTTTTTGTGTTAGGAAGTGACATGCATGTCGTGGTAAATTTGACAAGGTCAAGCAATACCTACGATGGACCAAGTGTGAAAGAGAAAATATTTAAATAATTTTTTTTCACCACCGTATTTTGGGGGGAGAAAATATATTCAAATATATTTTCACCACCGTATTTTGTTGGGAGAAAATATATTTAAATATATTTTCACCACCGTATTTTGGGGGGAGAAAATATATTTAAATATATTTTCACCACCGTATTTTGTTGGGAGAAAATATATTTAAATATATTTTCACCACCGTGTTTTTGGGGGAGAAAATATATTTAAATATATTTTCACCACTGTATTTTTGGGGGAGAAAATATATTTAAATTTATTTTTTCCCGACCACTATAGAGAAAGGGAAAATATATTTCAAGCAATGGCTGGTTGCCTGGCTCATTTTCCTATTGGTATGGGGAGTTATCGTTATATCAATATAGCGAAATGACACTGGGAACCGAGATAGGTGAAACAAGTTATAACATGTTGACAATTTATCCGATACAAAGTAACCATTGCGCGAAAGGTCTTCTGATGATGAATACATTGTGGCCTCACAGCAGGATAGTATAGGATTTTTTGACAAACGCAGCGCCTACGTACACCCAAAATTATGGGTTTCGGGGATCTTCAAAAGAAGTCGGTGGAGAAAATATATTTAAATGTATTTTCTCCCCAAAAATACGGTGTTGAAAATATATTTAAATATATTTTCTCCCCCCAAAATACGGTGGTGAAAAAAATATTTAAATATTTTCTCTTTCACACTTGGTCCATCGTAAATACCAGTATAAAGGATTATAACCTTGTGCGCAACCCTTTGATTCACCTATACCCAAGATGGCTAGGCGTATGGAATTGATTGAGATGGCAACTGTTCACGGTGAAAAATATAGAGAGGGGCAAGGACACCATGGCGACCACCAGGAGTCAGTTGCCAGGCAACAAGATGGTTTGGGTGGTACTGGTCTGCAGATGGACAGGGGATGGGCTTGGTGTGTGGCTTTTGCCGGTGCTGTCTTTAACATGTTTGGAGCGCTTCTTAACGTGGGTCTAGGCCATTTATAGGTCGAGATGCGGGCAGCCTTTCCTGACTATTCCACGGCAGCAGTAGCAGGAACATTGTCCGTCTTGACCGGTACAAGATATTTTAGTGGTGAGTCCAGAACGAAGCGACACATTAAACACTCAGATATTAAGTTACAAATATCTCGGCTGAATAAACTGAAAATTAAATGACTAATGCACCTCTTAGCAAGAGGTGTATTGATTATTCAATACACCTCATAATGTATAATTTACAATCATTCATCCGGAAGTTACGATATACAAACCACTGAGAAGTTTAATGAAATATACACAGATAATGAACACAAAAAATACTTATTCGAAAAAATGAGAAGAAAGCATATTTGAAGTGCAGACACCATTTTAAATGGTTGACTTGTTGCCCTGGTACTGACTGATATGGTCCTCACTGTAATGTCGATATAATCACGATCTGCTCTGCTGTGCTTCTCGATGCTGAGTGGTCAATAAATGTCAAAATTATGGCAGTCAAACTATGTAGATTTGACGTCAACCCCTAAAAATTTCGATAATAGCTCTCGATATTAGGAAATGAAAGACAAGCCACATCACGCATTGGTAAAAACTTCCAAGGCTCATTGGAGTATACAATATAAAAGTGAAAAACTTCAATCTTAGGATATTGTGATCACTTAAAGAAAGCCAGGGATGAACATTGAAGCAGGAAAGGGGAGGCCAGGCTCCCTATTATTGCCATCCCTTGAGCACTGGTGACACAGGTGGTGCTATGACGTTACTATGAGCCGTGGAAGATGGATGCCCCCGCATGGCGGTCTTAGGGCTGCTACTTTCTCACTTCTGTAAGCTATAACTTGAGGGTACTGGTTGTGGGGGGGGGGGGGGGGAGGTCTTACTTTAAAAGGTTACATGTTAAAGATCACTTTGAACCTAAATCATTCTGATGGAGCATTTGCCCTTTAAAGGAGAAGAAATTTCCTTTCCTTTGTAAATAGTGCCAGAAAAGCGAAAATACACCATATACCACCCGTTCACAACGCCATACATTTGTTTAGTGCGTAGAGTATCCCGCAAAGAAAGTTCCAGCAGGGATGCGAAGCCTGACATCATAACTTCTGGGCCACGACGGATCCTTTACTGACAGGAGGGAGCAAAGCTAGAACACGAAAGATGATATTGGAATAGTCGCCCGTCATCTCACAAACTAGAAATATAAATGAAAGTATTGCATTGGTTTGCTTTTCCAAGTGAAAGAAAAATCATGTTGGAGACAGAACAAAGCAGTTAATCGGTGTTAATCCTCAAATCAGTGCACGCGATGAGGGGGTCGCCCCTTTGCAGAGATGTGGAAACACGTGCCTGGGTGTGCAACTGGAAAGAACATGCTTTTTGTTTTGCCATTTTTGTAAAACAAGATGTACAAATTAAAAAACACACTCACACAGACACCCGAACATTATATATATATATATATATATATATATATATATATATATATATATATATATATATATATATATATATATATATATATATATATATATATATATATATATATATATATATATATATATATATGTATATATATATATGTATATATATATATATATATATATATATATATATATATATATATATATATATATATATATATATATATATATATATATATATATATATATTTATATATATATATATACTGTATAACTGGTTATTTTGGCGTGTACTTAAGTTGGCGTTTTTTTCAAAAAGATATTTTCCCTGTATTTATTTTGGCGTCTGCAACAGTCAGAACAACACCATCTATGTGCAAATATAGGAACCAATGACCGCCGCCATTTTGCTTTTGGGATCGATCAATAGCTCCATAGGATTTCCTCAAAGTATGCGAATTATAATATGATACTTTGGTAACTCATTCCTAAGTTACCAATGTATCATATTATAATGATTTTGTGGAGTTATTGGATCGATTTTTCTATGTTTCAGCCGCGACCACCAAGGGGTGATATTCACGCTATGCTGCCATCGGCAGCTCCCCCAACGGCCATAAAAGACACTAAAACGTCAAATTAAAGACCACGCCAAATTAACCAGTTATACATATATATATATATATATATATATATATATATATATATATATATATATATATATATATATATATATATATATATATATATATATATATATATATATATATATACATACATACATACATACATGGTGACGCAATACCAGAAGGTTTATATCCTTGTACGCAACCCTTTAATTCACTTATAACCGAGGTGGCTAGATAATGGTGAAAAATATAAAGAGGGGCAAGGACATCATGGCGACCACCAGGAGTCAGTTGCCAGGCAACAATATGGTTTGGGTGGTACTGGTCTGCAGATGGACAGAGTACTCTCAGATGAGTACCCATGTATTAGGATTTTAGTCTTTTTTCAGTTTTTTTAAATTAGTTTGTATTGGCCAAATATGTCAGCAGCAGCATAGTGGTTAACACAAAATGACTATCAGACCAGTAGGTGTTCCCCTTTACCAGCGACCTTCCCCACTACAAGTGCATGACCTGGTCACAACACCCAAAACTTTTCTGATTCATTATACATGTTCCCAAAAAATATACACCCTTTCTGAGTTGCATGTTATTTTGAGAGTTGCATGATGTATTTTAACAAAGTTGAACGATATTTTGAAAGTTGCATGATATTTTGTGAGTTGAATAAATATCATTTTGGCATGCCATACTCGTGGCCAGATGCATTTGAGACTGTCTATAACGTTCAGCCAGAATTTGTTTGTAGTCATATCAGACATACACTCAAGGAAGTCTGGGCCAAAAACAAAGAATTGGTCAAGTTCAAATTATTTTGGAAAAACTGTCCATTTACTATTGGAGCATATAAATCTTTTGAGCCAACTGAGTTTAAGAGAAGGGATCCGCAATGGCCTAGTCGTTACGACACCTGGCTCCCAAGCATGAGCTCGCAGGTTTGAGTCTCCGCTGGGTCGCAAAAAAGCGGGTTGGCCTGGTCGCTATATAAATGTGTAGTGTTGTGGAAAACTGTCTCTGGTCTTTCTGCAACTGAAAGACTCCTTGGAAGTGTTCGTAAACAGAGAAGGGAATTTCTTCCCGGTCCCAGGTGTCTATCTCGTCGCAATATGACCTAAGCTGTTGAAAGCGACGCAAAACCCCAAATCTTCCTTCCTTCACTTTAACCCATTAATACTCACAGCGGCCAAATTAGCCTGACATTTTTTAAGAAATCTTTCTAGCTTTAGCAAAATATTTGAAGGAGAAATGTTGATTAGAACATTACCAACAATTCTCCTTCAAATATTTTGTAAAATCATTCTCAATTCAAAAGTTATTGTCAAAGGTATCTAAGATCCATACGACAATTTCTGTAGGACAATTTCTGCATTAATGGGTTAAGAGTCTTGTCAAATATTACCACATTATCAAGCATAAGCCCTCCATGACATACTTCACCTGCACGGATATCCTTCTTCCACTAAGGAGATTTGCCACTCCAGAGGAAATTAGAAAAGGTATTATTTATTTATTTGATACAAAAGAAATTGGGGCTTGGAAGAGACTGAAGCATATCATTGATAGAAGTAAAGATAGTATTATTGCTACTTTTCCGTATAGGGTCAGATTTCTTGATTGCCACGTTCGAATAGATTTTTAGATTTCACCTGTTTTTCGGAAAACATTTTCAGTGATTTCATTTGTTTTGTTCATATCATAGAATATCCGAAGAATTTCAAATGTGGTTGCCCACGTAAAGCCAGAGTTGCGCTGCCAAGGTATGCTTCTGCGCCTCATGAGGCCCCAATATTCACAAGATTGTTCTTGGCCCATTTTTTGTTTACACGGGATACACTTTAAACCACTAAGTTAAGATTACGGTCTGTTAAGTTGCTAACCCACTAAGTCTAGATTATGGTTATAATTATACCGTATTAAAGGGGTATTTTTAGAACAGTAGCTATATCTCAAACCCCATAAACATGGCTGGACCTGGAGAGTCGATAGAGATGGAAACTGCTAAAGATGAAAAATCAGATGCGAGGCAAAAACCTCATAGCAACCACCAGGTGTCAGTTGCCTGGCAACAAGATGGTTTGGGTGATGCTGGTCTGCAGATGGACAGGGGTTGGGCGTGGTGCGTGGCTTTTGCGGGTGCTGTCTATAACATATTGGCAGCGCTTCTTGTCGTAGGTCTTGGCCATTTATATGTCGAGATGCGGGCAGCCTTTCCTGACTATTCCACAGCAGCAGTAGTTGGTACATTGTCCGTCTTGACCGGTACAAGATATTTTAGTGGTGAGTCCAGAACAAAGTGACACATAAACTCTAAGATATTGAGTCACATATATCTCGGGTGAATATAATGAAAAATGAATGATTAATTCACCTCTTAGTAATTAGAGGTGTATTACTATTCAATACACCTAACAATATATAACTTACGATTATTCAATCGTACGTTACGACATACAAACCACTAAGAGGTTATATATATATATATATATATATATATATATATATATATATATATATATATATATATATATATATATATACATACATACATACATACATACATACATACATACATACATACATACATATATATATATATATATATATTAATAATTTAAACTTTTAAATAATCAAATTTTCAAATATCTGTACACTGTAAGAAGGATAGGTAAAGATTCAACTAGTTTCGAGTTTCGTTAATCTGAAAAGGATTAACCTTTGTATAATCTGGGTGAACGTTACAC
This sequence comes from Maea johnstoni, assembly GCA_963942565.1. Lineage (NCBI taxonomy): Eukaryota > Metazoa > Annelida > Polychaeta > Spionida > Magelonidae > Maea > Maea johnstoni. The sequence continues at coordinate 43,309,563 of OZ012694.1, read as the reverse complement.
TATTTAGTTATTACTGGGTGAACATCTTCCCAAATATTTTTCTAAAGATAAATGATTACCCGCTTGAAATGTTAAGGTTTACCTCATTCAGAGAACCTTCAACATTTTTCAGTAAACCTCAACTTTTTAAGTTAAGGTTTACCCATTTCAGTAAATGTCATAGTAATACGTTTACCTTCTTGGGTAAACGTTTACCTTCTTAGGTAAACGTTTGCTAGAGAATTCGATATTTGAAACTTCCTGTCGCCCAGTCACCAGCCAAAGACCACATGTTTCAATTAGTCATGGTGATGTCCTCAGACAAAGGGACTTCACTTAGCAGTGACCCAGATAACAGCTTTAAGTTACCAAGTTGTGGCGGGCAGTTTGAGGTTGGATTGTTAGGGCTGTACTGAAATGTTTTAGATACACTATGCAGGAATATTGTCTCTGTTTTATACACATCTTCGAACAGTAAGTGACTGATGTTGTTTGTAATATTAGAACTCTTTACAATTATACGTGTGTTCTTCCGACGTATAGAACATGCACTGACATGAGTTAGTTCACTTAACCACGCTTTAGCATTTACTGCAGAAGGAATTTATGGTGTAGAGAGATATAATCTTAAAATCTCGCACAATTAGAGTGAAATCATATCCATAGCATGTTTCAGTGTCTAAACGTAAAATCAGGAGTCGTAAACCCAGCAACACCATTTTGTAATAAAGGAGAAGAGGAAGAGGAAGATAGAAGAAGAAAGCATGCAGGAAAAGCACTGTTAATAAGCCATGTTTAGACAACAAAGAATATACATATTGATAACTGGACTGCCGTGGCATTTTTATTGTAGATGTATGTTTTATGTACCTCATAGCGTACTCGATATTAGTACGTTGTTAAGGTCATGCATCACAATAATAAACCCTCCCCTCGAAATAAATGTTAACCCCATCCCATATTATCAGGTTACATTTAACCCTAGGCAGGAAAAGGTTTACCCACTGCACACAAGTAAAGGTCTACCTGCACTGCCATTGAAGTCGGAAACGTTAACCTGGTACAAATATGTCAGGGTTAAAGTTTACCCAAATCGGGTGCAGCTCAGTTGCACCCAAATAGGGTAAACGTTTACATATAATTTTTACAGTGTATTTTCAAACTTTCAAACTTCCATATATCCAAACTTCCGTACTTTTAAACGGGTTTGAATATGAGATTATAGCCGTATTTCCATACTTTCAAACATCTACAACTCCTTACACATTTATACTATTGCATGTTTAGAAAAGCCGCAGAGTGGCACAGTTATTAAATCAAAGGACCTGTTCTGGTTTAGTATACAAATTACCCAATTTTTTTCAAGTTTCATGAATTTAACCGTGGGCAAAGTTACTATTTGGAACCATTTCCACACAGGCTCAAATCTCATTAGTAGGCATGGGGGCAGTCATTTTGTTGAAGGTCATAGGTCAATCTCACTTCATGGAAAATTTCTGATTTACATCGAAATCCATAAGTAAGGCCTTCTATGAAATGTCATTACTGGATCTTCTCCAACATCTTCATAGTATACCCATAAAATAGGTTTTTGATCCACTGGACGCGAGGTTCCGGAACCCGCCGATAGGCGGCTTCAAACACATCGAATGCCTTAGTGGAACGCCTTGGATTCTTTCATTAGAGAAAACTTGGTTCTTCCAGTTATGTATGATAGCGTCCACTCTGTTTTGGTCAAACAGCATGGATACATTCAATGGATCAATTGTACTAAGAATACACTTTTAGGAAATTAAATAACCTTTTTTAAATCAGTGAAATTAGCGATTTTACAGTTTTGATGACGTCACAAGTAATTGGAAGCTAATTATAATACGCGACGGTGGCGACGCGTAGCGGCGTTCATTTACTCTACAGACCTGTAGTGTAAATGAACGCCGAACACGTTACAGTCAACCCCCCCCCCCCCCCCCTTACTACACCAATTCTACTGCCGACACATAGCATCCAACCCTAGTTCCGAAAAACTCTGGGTACAGTTATAGCTGAATCTGATTCAATGCAAATATGCTTACACATATCATTTCAGAGTGGTCATCCGCAATATCCAGGGCGCGGGGTTGGGAATATGTTAGCAAATTATGAACAAGCAATACCTCAGCTACATGATCATATGAGTTTCGGTTAAATTCATGAAACTTGAAAAAATTGGGGTAATTTGTATAGTAAACCAGAACAGGTCCTTTCCAAACCTCTCCTAGCGGTACGCAAGTAGTTCTGTTACAATCTTATTTTAAATTATAGTACATTGTATAATATTAATAATATCAAATTAATATCAAATGTTACTTTTCAAAGGAAATTGCCAGTTATAAGAACAAAGAATAATTTTCGCAAGGCAGGCAAGAATTGTGTATCGACCCATTTGTCTAATCTATTATTAGAAACAGCAGCTTCTAAATGCGGAACTAGAATGTATGTAAAACTCGCGTCGATATGATGGACCAATGTGACAGAGCAAGTAAAGAACTTTTGGGGAGGGCAAACAAAAAAATATTTTTACGCGGCACACCTAGAGGATAGATATCTATCAATATCTGTCATCTATCTACCTGGCAGTCTGTCTGTATTTCTCCGTCTATCTATCTATCTATCTATCTATCGTTCGAGCCATCGATAAATATAATTCTTTTCTTCATTCTAATGTGAGAGCATCCACACATATTAGTAGATAGATACATAGATAGAGAGAAATACAGAAAGACAGGTAGATTGATGATATACATTGTTAGATATCTATCCTCTAGAGTGGGCGGGCAAAAATAAAATGTATATACCATTCCTGTATCGAGGGAGGGGAGAACGTTTCCTATATCCTCCATCTGGGGTGGTCGGGAAAGAAATAAAGTTTCATTTACCTAAAGTTCTTGTAGAGTAAAGAGCTTTATTTATGCTTCCTCTGGAGTAGGCGGGAGCAGATAAAGTTTTCTTTATAAAAACCCCTGATATGGTGGCATGGGTGACATGTCTCCGGATATCATGGCAGAGTTCTGAAACAATGTCGAAACTAGTATGTAGATCTAGTAAATTGAAGAGTGATTCCTATCTTTTTAGAAATGATGGAGATAACCGCCCCTTACTGAGATATGTGCCAAGATTTTGCTCTGGAAGATGCCAAACACCCAGATATCCATTGCTCTTATTTCAAAAATATTAGGGAGCACATATTTCTAGATCTCAGTGAGATTGAAAGGTCACATGGTATTAATGTGTTTACACCCACTGAGAATAACTTTCACCTTTTAATGGGGAAAGTACCGCCAGGAGTAAACTATGATATAACATTTGAAATGTAATAGAAAGATAGCTTCTAGTGTTTATCTAATGTATTCAGCTCTAGTTAAGGCTAGGGAGGGTGTTGGTTAAGCTGTCCTTTTAATATATAGCCCAACCCTGGATAAATTTTCTGCCGGTATATCATTACAAATATATGTCTGATGTTAATATATGGACAACCCTCTTACACGGGGGTGCGTCAGCTTTAAGGGCGGCTGCCGCTATGTCATATTTATTATATTAATATACTTCTATTGATACGTTTTCCTACATTTTCGAGAATAGCCACCCCTGCACGTTGAATCTGCAGATGTGGTTTGCCCTCTTATGGGTATGGGTTTTTGCGAAACCCTATAGCTACCATGCTTATATGAGTAAGATTTCCAATGCACGCGTCTACCGGTGCAAAAAATTCCCTAGTCTAGCGACTAAACTCTTCATATTTCGATCTTTAGCTAGGAAAACGACCCCTAAGAGCATGGCAGATAAAATATAGTAGAGAATATTTTATGGTGAGCGGGCAGCACTCGAGTATATTTCCTATTTTGTTCAACCTACTATATTTATTAACCTTTTCATTTCTCTGTTATTTATTGTACATAACAACCTTTTGTGATTCAAATTACAGTCAATAAACATACATTTACCCTCCCCCATAGACGGTCTTGAAAATAAAGTTCTTTATTTGCTCTTTCACATTTGGTACATCATATCGGCACGAGTTTTACATCCGTTCCAGTTCCGTATTTTAGAAGCTGCCGTTTCTATTAATAGAATAAACAAGTTGGTCGCTACGCTTTTCTTGTTGATTAACGTTAATTATAGTTTTACCATAATCAATATCCATAATTTAAACGTTTGAAGATAT
>OZ012694.1:43300380-43302880 GCA_963942565.1 Maea johnstoni | reverse complement strand
ATATATACATATATATATATATATATATATATATATATATATATATATACATATATATATACATATATATATATATATATATATATATATATATATATATATATATATAGAGAGAGAGAGAGAGAGAGAGAGAGAGAGAGAGAGAGAGAGAGAGAGAGAGAGAGAGAGAGAGAGAAATGATATTCTCTACCTTTGAAAATAGTTTTGAGTAGAAGTGATTAAGGTTATATGTATCAGTGAAATAATAAATGTCCCATCTTTTATTACAGCCGGTTTAATAACCCATAATCTTATTTATGAAATGGTATATCTATATGTCAAGCTTCTTGAATAATTGATACATAGGTTAGGTGCTATCCAGGTGCTCTGATATGTTTGTCATTATCAGAAACTCCATGGTTTCCGTCCGCAGGACGGGTACTTTTCGAGTATATTATAAGACAGTAGCCCCTATCCTTTGCAACGGGTAATCTCCGTTGCCACACCAGTTTCCCTAATTCTGAATGGGTCGTTTGATGGACGAGTGTGTCTACATGGTTTTTAACGTAAACAAATTTCAAAAAGCTAAACAAAAAGGTGCTTTTGATGATGATTTTTAGAACCGTATATCTCTGCAGGAGGTCCGGTGAGGAGAGCATGTGCACCTGATCAGGTTGAAATGTAGATTAGGGGCTAGCCACCCCAAAATAGCTGAGAACAATGTGTCCCTAACCACAAAACCCACTGGTGTGCCGCAGCGCAGTGCAGGGTCCCAAAGTATAAAGTCCTTATGTTCCACTTGCGACGACGCAAGCAGAATATAAGGGCGAGAAGCATAAGTATAAAACAAAAACAGCAGGTGGTGCATGTCCAAGCCTGCGGTTTTATTTGCAATGAGCAAGCACTCAGGACATATACTGTAGAAGGACTAAGGAACGTAAGTGCTAAGATAGTTACTTATTTCAGGTGTGACGAGAGAGAGAGAGAGAGAGAGAGAGAGAGAGAGAGAGAGAGAGAGAGAGAGAGAGAGAACGGGAGAGAGTGGGGGGAAGAGAGATACAACGAGAGAGAGAGAGAGAGAGAGAGAGAGAGAGAGAGAGAGGGGAGAGAGATACAGAGAGCTATACAACGAGAGAGAGACATACAACGAGAGAGAGATACAACGAGCGAGAGCAGGGGGCGAGAGGGAGAGAGAGAGAGAGATACAACGAGAGAGAGAGAGATAAAGAGAGAGATACAACGAGAGAGAGGGCGAGGGAGAGAGAGATACAGAGAGAGATACAGCACGGGGGAGAGAGAGGGGGGAAGGGAGAGAGATACAGTGAGGGGAAGAGGGGAGAGAGACAGCGAGAGGGGGGAGGGGGACAGTCGGACAGACAGATAGATGTACAAATGACATACGTTATGCAATACTTTTTGATTATAATTAGATATATCGGTGATATCATGAACATGCACAGGCCTATATTCTTTATTACAGCCGGTATTATAAACCTTGATCTTATTTGTTGATGGTATATCTGTTTTTGCCGTAATTATTGATACATAGGTTAGGTGACCGGTAAATGTGTGGTGTCAGGGATATCTGGGTGCTCTGATATGTATGCCATTATAAGACATTTCAGGGTTTCCGTCCGCAGGATGGGTACTTTTCTAGTTTATATATATATATATATATATATATATATATATATATATATATATATATATATATATATATAAATATATATATATATATATATATATATATATATACATATATATATATATATATATATATATATATATATATATATATATATATATATATATATATATATATATATATACACACACAGGTAAAAGTTAACGGGCCTGTACATGCCCGTTACAAGCCTGATACATGCCCGTTCAAACATGCCCGTTACATGCATAATGATGCACAGCAATGTAACGGGGCCGGTTAAATGGGCCCATTTCATGGCCGTTATATGCCTGTTACATGCCCGTTACGGGCCTGTAAATTCCAAATTTTGAGAATTCAAAAACTGATGGAAAATAAGGTTTTGATATATCTACATTTCGAAAGGAAAATGTTCCAAGTGGGTTCCGCTGCCAATTGATCCAGGCACTTACTTTTAGGGTAGTTAGGTCAAGCAATTTGCTATGCTGCTGGTCTTTAGGAGGTCCCAATGCAACCACAGTTATTTATTCTTACTTAGAATGTCAAATCAGCAATCAGGAATAATACCCTGTGTCTAGTTTATACATACCCTTAAGATCTCACCTCATAATGCCTTACCGAGTAATTAGCTCAAGCACTGACAAGAGACCAATGCTTCTCAGATACTACTGACTGATCTCCGACCTCTTTTATAGATACCATTTTCACGCATCACAATCCCATGCCTTGTCAGTATCAGTGCAAAAAGAATAATGACTTTATTAAGAAGACTTGCCCAATTGCTCACTTTGGAGGTATTTAATATATAAAACACATTTTTAAAAACATTTTCAAAGTTTTATTTTAGAAGAACAAAAT
>OZ012694.1:43137880-43295380 GCA_963942565.1 Maea johnstoni | reverse complement strand
AATGATTAATTTACCTCTTATAATTAGAGGTGTATTAATTATTCAATACACCTCATAAATATATAACTTACGATTATTTAATCGTACGTTACGACATACAAACCACTAAGAAGTTATATATATATATATATATATATATATATATATATATATATATATATATATATATATATATAAACATATATGTATATAAATATATGTTTGTTGTTTGTTTATGTAGTATCTGTAATGCTGATCAATCAGAGGCAACAAGAACAGGCATGTCGATTGCAGCCATAATTGTAGTCAAGAGGCTGAAGTAATCATCTATTACTTCGAAGAATCAAGGTACAGGATATGTATACAGATAACAGGTGAGGACTTCTAGTGGGGAACTAAGGAACTAATCTTATATGCACTATATGCATAGTATATATCATAACATCTCCCTCTTTATGAAATTGTTTATATCAATAGGAGTGATCCTGATAAGCATGTGCATCACCCTAGATAGTGCTGTGTGTGGCAAGCTCTGCACAGCAGGCATGTATGCATATGACCGGAGGTTAATTATTCAGGTTCCAGGTCCCAGTAGCAGTGACCACTACCACTCACCATGGAGAGTGCCAGAAGAGTTTACTCATCTCAATACTTTGATGCTTTTCTACCCCAAAAATTACTTTAAATGATACAAAATGATGGATATTGTTATTATTCATGGTTCCTCAATATCCAAGTTTATGTAGAGACGACATGGGCTGTTGAATTTTAAAAAGATGAGTGTAAAAAGATATATATGACTGTAAGAACTGTTGCATGTTTCACTCCAATAACCTCTTCTCTTTCCTCCAGAAACCCATCTGGGTCTTTTTCAATACTGATTTCATGAGCAGCCTGAAATAAGCGCACCAAATCAAGTTTTCTCTGCCCAGTTATTAAAACCCCTCTACGTTAAGTAAGTTTTAAGAAGTTTTGTAGCTCTTGAACTAAAAGAGAAGAAAAAGTAACATCCATTCTTGACCTGTGTGGACATGTACTGACCCCTCTTACCATAAGCATACAGTATTAATTGATTATAAATCTGTCATCAAACAATAAAACAGTTATAGAAGCATTGTAAATGGGAAATCCAGCTGGACATAACACTCAAGGGATTACCCTGAACAGTGCTGACTACATATATGGGGACATAAGGCTTGATAGGGCAAGTCTCTACAAAATGCTGTCTAGTAGTTGAGAACACCCAACCCCACCATACATATTAACTTGGAACATTTTCCTTTCGAAATGTAGATATATCAAAACCTTATTTTTCATCAGTTTTTTAATTCTATTATATACAGGCATACTCGTGTTAAAAGCAGCCAAATGAATAATTAGTAGTTGGGGAGCATTTCACAATATTCTTCAGGTAGTTTTCTATATATCCTATATGGCTAAGTTAAGCTAGGTCCTATATTTTGAGCTACAACATGTAATACTGAGACTACAAAATTCTGATATATAGCACCAGTATAATCTAAGCATTACACTCAGCAAGTTTTGTTCAATTTTTTATATCCTAACTGGAAATATCTGGGCTTTTGTTACTTGGGAACACCCTAGCAGTACAGTACCTAGTGGGTGCCAGCCGGCTGTTTGACTCACTTTCAGCTGTAAGCAGCAGCAGCACCCTCTTAACCGGGTCAGGCCTATTAGTTTAGATGTTTTATGTCCTTTATCATTACTCTCTAACTAGATTGTATTCTATTAGTTAAAGTGTAACTCCATCTTCAAAATTAAAAAAGATATGTTGTAGAGCTCAATCTCACCTTCCATAGGACACCTTGATAACAGTTGTACTCTGCAGATTAACTGAGATAATACCATTTAAAGGTAACTTTATGGGGGCTGCCATGTTTGCTCAGAGGGAACCTAATTAGTGATGCTAATAAGATGTGTGTGATGTAATGCTATGACATCCTGTGAGGGAGCTTAGGGGCTAGCTCTAGTGGCCAGGGTCTGACACTTAGATTTCAGGCTAGGGGCCTGGAAAGGTCTTTTGACAAAAAAATGATTGGCCAATAATAGGATTCCTGGTTACTAAACATACTATTTTGGGCCCCTAGTTTGAGAAATCTAGGAGCCCATAGCAAAATCTCGGGGCTTATGCCCCTTGGAAAGTCGAACCCAGAGACTGTGGACAGCTCAAAACTTGAGTGCAAAGATGGTGAATTGTCAAGCTTTTGGATGCAACAATGATTTTCCAAATAAGCGCATGTACCAGTGAAAACATGATCAATATACGGTCTGAACCGGCAAAGATATGATCAATATATGGTCTGTGACAGCCCTACACTTAAAGGTAAGGAACATTTAGATTAAGTGGGGGGAAGTTCTGAATGACAGAAAATGATGCACACTGACTTACCCCCTTCTAATAATTTTCAAAAAAAGGGGGTGTATGCGTAATCGGAGGAATACACTAATAATAATAGTTTTCTGTCATACAATAACAAAATTCAAAATGTGTTATATTTGCTGTATTTCTCTGTAAATTGAAGGCATTAGTTAAGAAGAAGATTAGCATTACCATTTTGTAAAATCTGCTCAGTCTGACACACCTTCATTTTCAGAATATACTGATCCGAATGGAGTTGAATGCCAAGAAGGTTTTCCACAACTGCCTATAAATCCACTAAGAATGAGGCACACATATGGATGTTGTCCCCACGCTTGTCTCTGCTTAAATTAATAAAATCTTTTACTTTTGGCAAATGAGTAATCAAGTTAATACATGTAGCTATTATGAATAAGAACTAAAACATTGTCACAATGTAATTGAAAGATGGTTTCTTGGCTATCTGGTTTCATAATTGTACTTCATATACATGTGTTTCCCTAATAGTAACTAGTCTGACTGCAATTTGAAATAACTGTGCCCAGAGGATGTTTATTGCAGTTAACCTCCTGGGTAAAGCATGGGACTAGAGCGGATGCAATTCCTTTGAGATTAATGTGTATTGCAGTCAATTCCTGAGCAGCTGACATACTGACAATACACACACAGCTAACTAATTGTAAACTTCCTTTCATAGCAAGAAAACAGTGTCAGGACATTGTAAGAATACTAAATGTTAGGCTATTTTGTAAACTGGTAGAATTTCTTTCTAAGGCTCATCTATAACCCCTTTGCTACAGGTATCTTTTCCCTCAATGCTTTTGCCACATATAACCTGGTATACCTCTAGCAAATATAGCTTTCACTATATAGGTATACACTGAGAGACAGTCTGTTGAGTCTGATACACCACTATCCTCTTTGCAAGTCATTTACTAATGAGAGAATGTGTTGGTGTGTTCAGTTCTGAATGGCCCTCAGCCTGATGGATGTAGCAGTATGACATCACTTCCTGTTTCTGATAAGCTCCAAGATGGTGCCTCCATGAACATGCTGAGGCAGTGAATTTGCTGTATTTTGCAAGATACAAACTTAAATATCTCAGTCAATTTGCGGAGTATAATTGTAATCAAGGTGTCCTGAGAAAGGTGACACTGAGCTCTAAAACATATCTTTTTTAATTTTGAAGGTGGAGTTACACTTTAACTCTAACAGTTCATATTGATATGACACTTTCATTGATGATTAGGCAGCTCTTAATGTCACTGTATGATTCCTTGCATTACTTTCACATCTACAGTGCTATCGCTGCCTATGCAAATTGTTCATTTTGATACACAGTGTATAGTTCTTGCTCTCTCTCTGTCTTATTAGTGCTTTGTGATTAGTGGTCCATATTTTAAGTTGGTACTTGAATTATCAATTGAATTTAGTATTTTTTGTTTGCGGGCAGAGCATGTTGTACAGCCTTAACACCTCTTTATTGGATGGTGGCACATGATTTGGGTAATCATATCATACTACCTTATTCATTACTCAGATGTCTCAGAACAAACTGAAACTCAACAATGACAAGACTGAAATCATTCTATTCGGCTCTAAGAAACACCTAGCTGAACTGAACATTAAGTCACTCTCTGTAGCGGGGACTGATGTGTCTGTTGCATCTGAGCCTGTGCGGAATCTGGGAGCTATGTTTGACTCTCAACTGATCATGGCACCCCATGTCAAAAGTGTTGTCAAAAAATCTAGCTTTCACCTGAGAAATATTGGAAAAGCGAGACGTGTGTTAACAGAAGATGGCACAAAAACAGTGATGCAGTCACTGGTGATGTCTCGCTTGGATTACTGCAATGCTCTCCTAATTGGAATACAACAGGATTTGATTGCAAAGCTGCAGCGACTACAAAACAGTGCAGCAAGGATAGTATCGAGAACCAGGAAGTATGAACATATCACACCTGTTCTCATCAAGCTTCACTGGCTACCAATCAAATTCCGCATCCAATTTAAGGTCCTACTGCTGGTATACAAGGCGCTAGACGGACTTGCACCTAAGTACATCAAGGAGCTGCTCGTGCCTTATAAACCCAGACGCCATCTACGATCAGAAGCAAAGGGCCTTCTGGACGAGCCTCGGACTAGACTCAAATTTGGAGATCGCGCTTTCTCCATTAGTGCACCGAGATTATGGTATGCGCTTCCACAACACCTGAAGGATTCTACATCGTGTCAGGCCTTCAAGAAGTGTCTCAAAACACACCTTTTCAGGCTCGCCCATTGAGGCGTTGTGGACTATTACTCAAACTATGACTGTGCAGCGCTTTTGAACATTTTATGAATGGAAAAGGCGCTATATAAATTTCAATTATTATTATTATTATTATTATTATTACTTGGCTTATTACACATCTGGTTTTAGAGTGGGTTTCACTGTTCTTCCAGACCTGCCCAGCGGGCACTGTACGTACAATGTACGTACATTGAACGTACAGTTGGTACAAAGTACGTACAATGTACGTACATTGTACGTACAGTGCCCGCTGGGTGGTGACATATTGACCAGAAGATATCGGCACCTTAGGTGGCGTAGCACTTTTATTTGAGGTATGTGGTAATAACTCATTGTTTTCTGCTGAAGTTGCTGGAGGATCTGCTCGTTTTGGTGATCCATTAACTTACATGGTAGAAATAGGTGTTTCCATGCATACTTGTGTTGGATCAGGGATGCTATTGGTTGTTTATAAGAATTTACGATTTCAGCGACACAGTTTACCATCCTCCATGCGAATAAGATATGATCTGGGCCCTACTTTTCCTAGGCATGAGCCATTTGACCATTCGTTAATTGCCTGCGGAGTTTGATGTTATCATCTACTCCTTCAGCTGTTAGTGGTTTGAGTAAGGCCTGCTCTGACGGCCGTGTGGTCTAAGGCGCCGCCTATGACTGCACGCTGTCTCTCACCACTCTCTGGGTTCGAATCCCGGCCTGGGCATGTGAGAAAGTTGCCAGTGACTTGGGGTTAGGCGGTGGTTTTCGGCGGATACTCCAGATTCCTCCACCACATACAACTGGCTAGTCACAAATTAGCCACATTTGGCATAAATGTGACGAAAAGAAAAAGAAATCCAAATATGTTGGTATTGTTGTTTTTGTCCTTCTAAACACAACTTTTGCACTGGCCCATTCATATCTTGGGTGTTCCTCCTTTCTAGTAGCGCCATGTGGAGATCTGGATCATCACATTTACATTTTTTCACTAATTTCTTGGCAATTTTAACTTCCGATTCAGCCTTTCCATTGCTTTGACTGTGATATGGGGGGCTGGTGGTGTGGTTGAAATTCCATTCACTTTTGAATTATTGAAATTCTTGGCTTGTGTACTGGGGACCATTATCAGTCACTATGTCAGCTATCCCGTGGCTCTAATGACACTCCTAGTAGTGGTGTCATTTAGTTTGACGACCTCAAAGTAATCACTATAGTAATTAACAGTTACTAGACAGTCTCTGCCATTCATTGTGAATAATTCTTGGCTCACTTTCGACTGAGGGAGGGTTGGCGTTTTGTGCGTTCTTTCTGCTGTTTATCCAAAAACACGCTACAAATGGCGCACATGCATCTTTCCTGCCTCAGTGATCCCCTACCTTGTGAGCACTATTACCATGACTTAATTAGCACTTTTCCAATGTTGCCAAACCATGTCCCACCATACCCTAATCTAGAGAAGGGATTCAATTTGATTGGTGGATTAGCCTAACACATTTTCTTATATCGGTTCCTCAGCTTTTTGCGCATTACATGTGCTGGCAAAATGCATGAAATTAAAACTAACAAAAATATAAGAGGTTTACAGTAGTCCATTCATGAACACAAACACTGATATCACTGTTTTTATTGTAGGTTTTGTGACTCCCATTATCCTGGAAAAGTACTCTCACAGGAAGACCGCAATTGTAAGCGGCATTCTTATGGGTGGAGGGTTGGCCCTCACTTTTGTGGTCGATCATATTGCCATATTTTATGCAGGCTTTGCTGTAGCAGGTAAGGACAAGAATGAAAGCATGAAGTCTGTAGAAATTAGAATACCTGGGGAAACGATCACCTAATATTGGCACAGGGTATGGTTGAAAAGGGGGATGGGCACAGAACTTTAAGTATTAGGGGGGAGTATGGGGGGGGGGCACTGAAATACTTTTGGAGGGCAAAACAAGGGGGATGAAGTAATAAAAAGATAGGGAGTAAAGCAGATCCCTTTATTCTAATTTTACACAATATTGCTTTCTCTAACCTTAATCAACCATTACGTAAATTGGCAATTTCCCATCTTTCCTCTGCTCTTTTTTCTATAAATGTGCAGGGCATTTGCTGCTCTGTCAGCACCTACACCAGCTATTCTATTCAGTTGAAGGTATGTCCCGATTAAATCATTGGATGTTAGATTGTATTCCCTCAGCTTATGTGCGGGAAATGCCGAACACTAGCTGCTGAGTACCGAACCTCTTTTCACGCAACCACCGATTTCAACGTGTGGAGATCAAAAACAAAGTTCAATTCATGTTGGGGAAATCACTGTATTTCGATGAAATTCTGATACACGTAATCTGATGTGGCTCTGAATTCTCTGATACATGTATGATGGTTTATGTTATGGTATACTAAAAAATAATGAAAACAAACATTTCTAATTATAATACAACATAAACTTGTTGAACTTAGGAAATACAGGAAAATATATTGAAATGGACTAGAAATTTGCTAAATTCTATAATCACCGGCTGTGTGGTCCTTCTCTCTCAAGAGCTGGGTTGAAAGCGAGCCCTGCCCAGTCATGACATCACAAGAGTGCTATAAATAATACCTGAAGCACCAGATTAGTGGTCAACCTGCTTTGACCACAGTAGTACTCTAAACGAATGATTGAGGGCAGCACTCCAAAACCTAAAGTAAATTCAAATCTAATACTGAAACCATATATCAGGCTGTTACACAACTGATCTCTGTTGCTGAGAGAGTGACACTCGAATTCAATATAATGAACCGTTCTAAAAATGTACAAAAACTAAAACTGAGAAAAAGGTCACCCAATATGATTTAAATTATCTGTTATTTTATAAATGCTAATCCAAATAACCGAAATGCAAAATCATTTTCCTAATAGTGTTTGATGATTGGAATGCATTTTCTAAATGAAACATAAAAATTGCATCTTACGATGATCGTCATTTGATTGGAGCATCATACAAGAATTGACCTTAATGCTAGATTTGGCACATTTGGTGATGAGGCATGTGATTTCGAGAACACACGTAAATACAGGAGCCCAAAAAGCGACTGGAAAACTGTTGGTCCTTCATTGCTGTTGTGTGGATAAACTGTCCTGACAGTTTGAAAAGAAATGGAATATCAATGAAAGTTGTATTTTGTTCAAAATTTCTTTCTCTCTTGTTTTACGTGAAAGTGCCCTATAATGCATCTCAGAGCACCTTTCAATATTTTCTGGGGTCGCATACTCCAAGACACCCTTAGCCTAGGCAGTGTTGACCAGCACATTCTAAAGGTCTTACAACACTTTTGTAAATCTCAGTTAAACCTCCCTAAGACTTGGCACCAAAAAAGATCAAGGCAGGGGGATCAAGAAAACAACTTTTATTCCTAGGGTCATCGACTTCATTTTATCTTTACAGATTTTTGAAAATATAAGTAACATCATAAACATTTTATTAAGTGCAAAATTGGTCTCTTTCTATGTGTACCTTATCCCTTCAGATATGCTAACACTGTCTGACATGTTATTTTGCTGTGATAAAAGAATGTTTTGGCTAGTCTCTAGTAACTATTTAGCAAGAATTCAAAAATCAAGGTTTTAACGCAAAAGAAGTACAGGTCCAAATCTCTGTTTAATTTCGTTCAAAATCTGTCCAAATATTTCACACAATACCCTTTACAAACATACATAAAAATAAAATAGGTCATCAGGTTAGTTTTCCAACCAAACGTAGTGGACGTACTTTGTTAAATATGACCTTTTTGGGAGATTTTGTTAGAATGGTACAAAAAGGAAAAAAAAGCTGGTATTTATTTAAGAGATTATTTGGCAAAAGTTCTCTTTACATACAAATTATGACTATAAGGCATCTAAAACATATGAATAAATGGACATATAAATGGACTCAATTTTAGAGGTGAAATTTGCAAATTTAGCGCCACTTTGGCGCCACCTATATGGACGGGATGACTAGGGCCCACCCCTTTTTTAATTTTGGATTTCCAAAGGTGATCCTACAAATATAGTTTATGCAAAGTTTCATGGATTTTTTATTGCAAGGTATATTTTAAATGAATTTAAATAGATTGTATGTTTTAGATGCCACTTTCATGCTTGTCGAATACCGGACTATGCCTTTAAACAACCAACCTTTGTCTGAACTGTAAATTCTTTAAATATGTGACAGAGAACAAATGTAATATTCGTGTGAATTCCTTTAGAAATTCAAATTCATTGAAGGTGGGGTCTTTTAGACAAAGTAATCATTGGTGGGGTGGGTCTGAAAATTGTACCCTCCCCACCCCTCAATGCCACAGGCAATTTTCCTGAGGACTTCAAAGAACTACTATTATTATTTTTATTATTATTATTATTATTATTATCATTATTACTGTTATTATTGTAACAAAGTACGAGAGGCGTGGAGGGTTTTAGGGATGATTCAGACCCATATTCAATGATTGTCATCATATTTCTCTGCTTCAGGATTTGGAGTGGGCGCGGCCGGGCTTACCATGTTCACCTTCTTGCCTACCTACTTCTACAAGAAACGATCGCTCAGCGTGGCAATCGCCTCATGCAGCGTTGGTATAGGAATAGGTTTGACTCCTATAGTTACTGATCTTCTGCTTGAGAACTTTGGCTTGTCTGGAACCTATCTCATTATAGGTGGCATAAGTCTGAATGCGTGTGTATGCGGGAGCATCTATCAGCCAAACAAGATGAGAGTCAGGAGAAGAGCTAAGCTGAGTACTGATGCCGACCCCATACTCTTATCAGTGATAAGGTTTGGCGAGAGGGGGGAAGAGAAGACAACAACAGGCACTGGAACAGATAGAACTGAGGAAACTTCTAACCATCTCAGCATGAAAGGCAACCAGACGCCTCAAGTATCAGAATCGGCCAGCAATAGACGCCAAAGGAGGAACAAGGAAGAAGGCCAACACAGTAGTCAAACAGAGGGCACCACCACAAAAGGGTCTTTTTCCAAATCTAAAGAAGATTTATCCCCTGAACCTATATCGACCGTGTCTAGAGGAGCAACAAACTCCACCGCTCCACAGAGAAAACCTGACATCCTGCTAATGGGTCTTACCTTTATTGCATTGGGCGGTCACGTGATGGGACAGACATGTGTCCAGTCCTTCATGCCAGCATTTGCACGAGAAAATGGGATCGCTGATCTATCGAGATTGTACCTGATCATGGGAGTGACAGATAGTATAGCTGTCATTCTAACTGGCTTCTTGCTAGATCTACAATTCTTTAAACGCATAAGGCCTGTGATCTTCTGCAGCTTCCTGCTCGTATTCGGTATATGTGTTGCAGTCATGGCATTCATCACTGAGGAGAAGTACTTATCCGTGATTGTCTGCGTACAATCCGTGGTGAGGGAACCTATCTCCGCCCAGCTCTCACTCTTCCTTCTTGAAGTCTTCGGTATGGCCAATCTGAACACAGTGTACGGAAAGACATATGGCTGCATGGGAATAGTATCTGTGTCCTGGCCCTTCTTCATAGGTATGTAGCTCTCTCTCTCTCTCTCTCTCTCTCTCTCTCTCTCTCTCTCTCTCTCTCTCTCTCTCTCTCTCTATATATATATATATATATATATATATATATATATATATATATATATATATATATATATATGTATATGTGTGGGTGTATATATCTGGGTGAGTGTGTGTGTGTGTGTGTTTGATGTCTGTAAATATTTGTAGGACGTTTAAGTATGCAGGTATGTATACCCCCGGTACATACATGTTCAAGTATGTACGCATGAACATATGCATACATTCACACACAAACACATAACACACACACACACATATATATATATATATATATATATATATATATATATATATATATATATATATATATATATATATATATATATATATATATATATATATATATATGTGTGTGTGTGTGTGTGTTTTAGGTTTGTGTGTTGTCAGTTCTTTTAGTAAATTTGGCATGTGTCAATTGTTGTGTAAATTGAACTGTTTCACTTAGTTTCGCCATTTAGTTTCCGTTACCTTTTCATGTCGTTCCACGCCGTTTCGTTTTGTATCAAGTTTGTTTGAAAAATAAAAAAAAGTTTGCCATCCTCAATAAACGTGTTCATGATAGGCAGTCATCTTCGACATTGGTTTGTCCTACAAGTCCTCTACAAGATATAGTTTTGCAATATGTGAGTCGTTAAACAATTTAGACAGATTTTGTTGAATGTGATTTTTCTAAAATGTAACATTTAACTTATTTAGGTAACTTGGCCTGAAATTACCAGGTTATAAGTCAATGCCTCTGTCTCAAGTTACTTATTATCCAAGGGCTCTAAATTTCTAACTTAATGAGATATAATTTGAGTTTTTGATATTAACACATCAGCCATGCTCCATATTGAAGTAGAAATAAATGAACAACAATTATTAAACCATATGCTTATCTAATCATAACTTAATTTTACCGTTGTGTTAAGTAAAAAGGTACACCATTGTAACCAAAGGACTTAAAGCCCCATATGTAGTCTTCATTCTATTATTTTGAAATAAAGGAAATGAGATGTGCCTTTAAACACTAATTCATTCATTCACTCATAGCAAAGAAACGATTAAAGGGGCTGGCATATCCACTTTGAGTTATAGGTTAATACTAGATTGCAAATTGAAATACATCTTTGAATTCTAAACGGTAGAGCTACCGGATTTTCTAGAAAAGGGGAGTATACATGGGAATGAAATATGATGAACAGGACATGATGGTGTGCTAGGTCTGCTGTGCTGTGTGCTTTCCAAATAGTCGCATCTTGCATTGTCCACCAAAGCTTTCTAATGGCCATGCCATGTTTCCATTTCATAACATTCTGCCCGATGTATAATTTGCACCTATTGGTGCTTTTCTTTTCTTACAAAATGGAGGTACATTTCCGTTCAATCCAAATGTCTCTTAAAATTACCGTTTTAATTTTGAGGGTTGAATTTTACTAACAGTTTGTTCGAAGTAAATTTTTCTGGTCGTTAAAATGCACGTGTCACGCTTATACAACTGACATGGCCAAGGATATGTATATACCATGAACTGAGGCCGGGCCACTGAACTTTTGTTGTGATTTCTGTCGGATACTTCGGGTTCTCAATGTGGCAGACAAGTTGACCGTAAAATTCACAATATCCTTCCACGATGTGTCCACACTTTGATGACATCTGCTTGTTTCCGATACATGAAATCCAATTCTAAATAACTGCATCCCAATCATGCAATATATATATATATATATATATATATATATATATATATATATATATATATATATATATATATATATATATATATATATATATATATATATATATATTCCAGTCGCTTCTGAATGTATGTGTATACTCTTTTTCAGGATGGATAAGAGACGTTGTTGGTGGTTTCATCTTGGTGTTCCTCATCAGTGGAGCCGCCGCTGCGGGCTGTGGCCTGATCCTGCTGGTACAGATACTGCGCAAGACTGGCAAGGGCTGCACTGGTGGCAGTGGCAGAGCCTCCGAGCAGGACAATTATGGCGTTTAGGCTCCTGCTGGAGGAGAAAAATCCAATCCAATGGTATGGCCTAGGGATAGGATTATGTTAATTGCGTTGAAAAGAAAAGAGAGAAACTAGTCAGGAAGCTAACGTGTCAATTCCCAAGTAAATATACAAACACTGGTCTAGCTTATACTACTGGAACATACTCGAAATTGAGTGTTTTTCTGTTTGTCAATTTGATCAATTTCTGGTGATCACAACCCTTGTGTTTATCTCAAACCTTTTTATGTAGATTAAACATTGGAATTATAATTATGAGAAACGTCTTAAATGATTAACGGTAGGTTTTGTTAGTTGTCTTTAAGTGCAACTGTCACGTGATTATCACACTTTTTATTTGGTATATTAATCAATGTATACTTTGCGCACCCCTGGAGTCCCATATTTGTTGAACTACGCACCAAACTATTATACCACCGCTTCACTGCGGAGACATTTAGTGGATGAAATAACCAGAAATAGTTGTAGCAGTGAAAATATGTGGAGAGCACAACTCGCTACCATTTCGTCATTAGTTGTTCACATTTGTACAAATGGCCTCAAATGTACCATGTTGAAGAGTGGACTATGCAAGGTAATCTGTTGTTCTGATCAGTATAGATGTTCGCTCTTCATGATTGATACTTTGAGAAATTTGCCGAAATTAATGGGGCGATGATGACGTCACTCAACGTTTCGTCTATCTGAGTTATTTGCTGCTGGTAACGTATTGGCGTGCGCTTTACGGCAGTCTTTAAAAATTGCAGCGTGATTAAAAGATTATAACAATTACGCTTTCTTTCATCTGTTCAAAATAAGACGCAATGTTCGTTATGTTTAAAGACATTTTTGCACGGAATATAGTGCATCTTGATGATACATCGCGTAAGAGTCGATTCAAGACTAACAACAGTGGTGTTATCAGAAAAAAACAATTCCAAGATTTTTCATTTATCAGCTGTTCACGCACTCCTGCTGTTACGACGAAAACGGTGAGACGGACCCGGGTGACGGACTGAGCAAAATAAAGGATTTGAGTAATGTTAAGATTTCCGTTTTAGAAGAAATTCAATGTATTAGATTTTATTATATATCATACTTGAAATATATACTAGTATAACAAGCGCCAGGTCTTACGAATGATGCCATTGGCTGAAATGTAGAGTCACTGGTAAAATAATTGCACCTCAAAAGGTCATTTTGCACTACTTTTTGGACGCACGATACAATTAAACTCATTGCTGACAGATCAATTTCTGACGTACTCTATGATTTGAGAAGTATTACTGTGTGGTTTGACAATAATGCTGTTAATGCATATACTGACAATGTGCGGGCTGATTTGTTCTTTGGTCACTACACGTAACCCTAATGTTGATCTCCCACATACGAATTTTAAGGTGCGACAAGGTGCGAATTAAAAAGTCGTAGTTTTTCGTGTGTTGTCGTGATTTATCGCGGTTGTTCGAAGTGAGTCTTAGGTTTTCGTAGGCAATGCTGCGAATTAAAAAAAAGTTTTACAAGTAAAACTTTTGGGTGCGACAACAATTCTATCGTAGGGAAGTCATTTTTGTCGTACATTGTCGAACATCGTTGTACATTGTTGAACATCATGTCGTAATATGTTGTACATTGTCGTATGTAATCGTACATTCACGTACATTTGCGTACACTCATTTAAGGTACGAAAAGGTGCCACTATATACATGACCCACTTCAGAATGGAAAAATAGGTAATTGGCCAAAATCTATCCTACAAAGCCACGAATTGACGGTGATTTCACCACAAATCGTAGTATACTTACGAATTTTGTTATTTTTAGTTTGAACAAATTGGTAATTATTCGAATATTGTCGTAAGTAGACGTACAACTGGCGTATATATGCGTATGTATGACGTAATTATTCGTGTTTTGTCGTGCATATTTTCACACGCTCGTATACATACGCACCTTCATATTCGTAGCCAACTACGAATATGTTCGCCTACTTACGACTTATTATGATTGAAAACGTACAATGTCGCACATCTGATGTTGTAGTCGTACATCAATCGTACATGCTGTCGTGGGATGTCGTATACTTTCGTTTTTGAACGTACATATCTAACGAATGAGAAAAAAGAGCACTTTTATAGCCAATTCGTGGCTTCAAGCGTACACTTGAGATCGTGTATGTTCGCACAGTAAATTCGTATGTGGGAGACCAGCATTACTGATACTCTCAGTATGAAGAACTATAAGCCCTGCAGACATTAAATACTATTCTCGGATGCAGTGAAGGAGTTACATTAACTGTTTCATATTCTTCTTACCTATTTTTCTGCTCATTCCCTGTATATTTATGAATTTATGTACTACATTAAAGTCATTAAACAAACTACTACACACCGTTGAGTTATATTTCCTTGGCATCTAAGAGCAAGTTGGGCATGTGGAGAATCATCCAGTGACATGGGGTTAGGCAATGGTTTCCTCACACAGTAACAGTTTAGCACCCTTGTCCCCTTCTAGCAGTGGTTATTCAATGCCTGGTCTTGGTGTTTTAAATATAAGTTTTCCATAGCTTAGCTGCTTGGGCGCACCTGAATGGGACCACAGTTTCTAATTTTCACTGCTATACTATATATATATATATATATATATATATATATATATATATATATATATATATATATATATATATATATATATATATATATATATATGTATGGTCATGGAATGGCCGTGATATACAAACTTAATTAACTTATCTAGTAGGACTTGGGATAACGATCATCCTGTAAAACCCTTTGGAGGTGTAAAATGTACATAACCTTAACTTATGTTATCTATCATGCACTGGTTACACAGATACTAGTATAGCATTATCATAACTTTTTCCTGTAGTGCATCTCTCACTAGGCCAACACCATTGCCACTCAGTTGCTTCACCATGACTCTCCGTATTGAGCACTAATTTGTTATCAGCTCTGATAATGTAATGCAATGTACGTTATTGACTGTATCCAGAAAATACAAAATAGCACTTAGAAAGTAAGTATAATATGCATCGAAAATCAAATAAGGAACAAATAAATGCAATAAATCAAAACCCCGGCTCCTGCAGTTGGGAATTTCCTAGATAGTAAAACAATAACAGTGACATTCCATATATCTTCCCTTTCGAAATATTACTATATTACTGTCCCACATTCTATTTATGTGATTTTTTTTTATTTGTGTTAGACTTTATTTTAGCTCTCATGACATCGCATATTTGTCTTGTGAATTTTAATTTGTCTCTTTTTTTAAATTTTGCATTTGTATTTAATTTGCGCCGAACAGTGCGGCAAATTCATAGCAATAATCCAGCTGCAGTGAGGGATTCATAGGGGTTGACTATGTCATGTTGACGAAATTGTTTAATCTAACATATCCAAAAAAGAGAAAATAAATATCCTTGGACAAAAATAAAACTGCTGCGAGCACCTTTATATGTAGACCCGGTTTATTTTTCATCTTACTGATTTGTCTCTGTAGCCTTTTTCGAAATAACGGCCACAGAAAAGAATCAGAAAAATTGAAAAATTTGGCCTGGATAGCTGAGAGACACAAACCCGGTCTGATGTCTCCACCGTGACGGACAACTCTAGATGATGATGATGATGATGATGATTGGGATCCGTGAATGCATTTGTCCCGCGAAGCCAATCCCCTAGGGATCGAACCTAGGGAAAGGGAATGCTATTAATGCATTTATTCACCATTTCTCGTTATAGAAAAATGATTTTTCTTTAAAGAAAAAAAAAATTTCCTTAAAGAAAAATATATCGATTTTTCTTAAAATTAGACATTTTTCTTTAAAGAAAAATCATTTTTCTTTAAAGAAAAATCATTTTTCTCTATAGAAAAATGGTGCTTATTTTTCTTTGAAGAAAAATAATTTCATTAATGGCATTCCATAGCACAAGTTCTCCCCGGCCACTCATCGACCCCGGGCCGTTTGTTACCAACTACAGCTACATCATTGAATATAATAGTTGACGTTTTACACACCAGATGGCACTGCAGTTCGTTTTTGACGTCATCATTTTCTGTATATGACGTCATACACAGGTGCCCACCTATGATTCAATTTGTACTTAAAGTGCATTTACCAAATCTTGTCGTGTTGACTTGTTCTTCGTGTAGTATTCAGAGATTTTACTTGGTTTAGACCACGAATAAGGTGAGTTCCTCTACTCAAGTTTTGATATAAATACGGTTTGGAGAAGGTTTAGATATTGCTAAATTTATCTACGTGGCCAAGGAGTTCCGATACGAACCTTCCGATTTGACAGCAGTCATCAGTCGACACCAAAATTAGATCTGACAGTCACAGTGTCTCTCTGTCTGAGTCAGTCACACTGCACTGATCAGTCAACGAATCCCTCATAGACGATGTGTATATAGTACCTACAGTTACTATGGTAGAATGAAGTCCATTACACACAAATCGATTACACCCAAAGTCATGGTCTTTGACAGTAGGCCATGAATTTTAAGGAGTTGTGTGGCCAAAATCAAATGGACTAATAATAAGTTAAAGGGCGCCCCCCCCCCCCCCCCCCCCCATTTCAGGGTAGAGTACAATATGCATGAATGTTGGTCGAACCATACATGAATGTTGGTCAAAACGGTTTCCCTGAATCGTTGTTCGCCATGAGGGCCGATGGCTTAAATTGAAATCAGGGGCCGGTTGCAAGAAAATACTTAAATTTTAAGTCTAAGTCCAAGTGAAGTGCACTTAGTTTAAGTGCACTACGAGGAGTTGGTCTTATTGGGTTGCAAGAAAATACTTGCACTTGGACTTAAACAAAGTGCACTTCAAGTGCACTTAGTCTCATTGTGGTAGGGGGCCCTGAACGCCAACAATGGAAAAAACAATGCAGTTGAGCATGCCCCTTCTCTGTTGCATTGCGTTTCATTCCAAAGGCATTGTTGTTACTATAGACAACAAACAGCCATTGTTTGGGATGAGGTTAGTTTGTTCTATTGTCTCCCAACAATACATAGTATTGTTTTCTATAAAATGTATACTGTATACATGAATTTCCCCCTTTCTACTTGATTAAGAGATCTAATAATAAAAAAATATCACAGCTACTATAAAAAAAAAGGTTTATATGTCAGTTTTGTCTCCTATTTCTGTTACAGCCCATCCATTTTCGGATGCCTACACATTTCATTCCTTTTTTTTCATAGATGTTTCTTGTTAGAAGTCAAAATTAAGAAAAACAATAAGGATTGGATGTTCTAGAATTTTGTTTTTGCTCAGCACCATTTAGTTCCTCCAAAATTACCAATTTTGGAAGCCAGATTTTGATGCTGAATTGAACATTTGTTTTTTTATTATTATTCTTTTTTAAAGTTTTTTTTTTATCTGTATGAGTAGAGCAAATTAGAGAAAACATCAACCCTGTACTGGATTATGGAAATAAAATTGGGCGGATTTCTTTTTTTTTCTTTTCTAAAAAATTTATACATTATTTATCTGCTTTATAAATTGTATAGTTTTTTTTGGTACAGAGCTTAATTTGTCTGCTCCTACCCAATTTTGGAATTAATCTAATTGACAATTATGAAAATTTCTGCTTTCATTGTTAAAAAAATGTCCAAAAAGTTTTGTATTTGATAACAAAGACAGTTTATCAAAACAATTATCCTGTTTCATCATGCTCAAGTAATAGAAATCAACACCTTACACTTATGTATGGCGTATGCACGTATGCGAGCTGTTGCAATAGGCCATTCATTTAAAGGTGGAAACCTAGGTAGGGCCAGTAGGGGCGCTGTCGGATATCCTCGGTAGACCCTTAGATACGGATATCAAAACAAAAGATTACAAATGAGTAGTGATCACTGGCCATAAATTTTGAACAAGCAACTCTCTGTAGGCATACAGTCAATAACACAAAAGACTGGACGGTGCCGTTTGAAATAATACACAACTCAAACAAGAGTCAGTGTGAAACACATGTCCTGGCAGGGGTTGAGCGGTCAAAACCATTGATAAACTATTATATATATTTACATCCTATTACTACGCAACCAATTTAACGTATTTCAACATGAATGAGAAATGTTAGTTTAAAGTTTTAAGGAGTTAAAATGCATGAAACTCAACCTTCATGCATTAGCGGCGGCCATGTTTAAGTGCAAGTCCATCTCGTAAGATACCTCTAGAGGTGTCTTACGAGTTGCACTTAAATAGGCCAAAATTTAAGTGCAAGTCAAGTGCACTTCAAGTGCAAGTTTTTTCTTGCAACCCGTAAGTGCACTTCCCCGGATATTTAAGTCTGCCAATGGACTTGCACTTACGTAAGTATTTTCTTGCAACCGGCCCCAGGAGATCTCGTACCCAAGAGACTGCGTAACCAAGATACTTCACAACCAAGATATTTCATTAACATACCATAATGGAATATATCAATGGAATTTAGCGAAACTCAGCACAGATGTCTGCTTTAAGGAAATTCAAATTTCTTAAGATCGGACTTCGTATTGCTGAGAAATGTGAGAAAATAACCAATGCATTTTTGCTCCTGAAAATTCACAGTCATTGAGGTCTGTGCGGGACACCAATACTATATGGTCTGTCTGACGAGTTAAGCAACTGCCTTTTCCATTTTTTTGTGACCCCCACAATGCACTGAGCTGACCTGCACAGTAGTTCGCCAGAGATCGTCTGTTCAGAATTCCACTTCCATGTTTGAAATGGGGTAAGTTCTTGCTGATTTGGACATTTTTTGTGAGGATTTCTGGCATGTGCGACGTTTCCAACTGGTCAGTGTTTTAGTTATTTTTATAGCGGATCGATACCCCAGCATTTCTGGCATACTGATTATCATAAGGGCTTTGCCAGCGATCCATCGATACCGCCGGCAGACTGCCGGTATCGATGACAGCCTTAGTGTCTGGTCTGTGACAGTCTGTCCCCACCTTAGTGTTCAATTCAGCATACACCTGATAGAATAGGACCACACAGACACACCTACTTGCATCTCCTACTTAGTTAGCCGGGGCCGACTCTAATACTCATTTTATATATTGACGTTATTGGTATTAGAGTCGGGGATAACCCGTATACCCTACAATGTTATTTTTCAATCTTCCCAAATTTCTCCGTCGGTGTCAAAGTTACCTCATACCTGACTGCACTAGGATGACTAATATGATCTAGCAATGCGTGCCGCTAACTTCGTGTGTCGGTAAAATCACTTTTAAGTGAATGGTAGTCCAAAGATTTCTTGAGAAGATTTGTTTATCAAATGGTCACCACCATCTTGCCGAGTTTGCGAGAGGTCAGAGCGAGATTTAATCAAAGAGCGACTTCTATTTGTAATTCGGCACATACGGCAGGCCCAAGACCATTTTCATAAACAATAGGCGGCATGTGCCGAATTACAAATAGAAGTCGCTCTTTGATTAAATCTCGCTCTGACCTCTCGCAAACTCGGCAAGATGGTGGTGACCATTTGATAAACAAATCTTCTCAAGAAATCTTTGGACTACCATTCACTTAAAAGTGATTTTACCGACACACGAAGTTAGCGGCACGCATTGCTAGATCATATTAGTCATCCTAGTGCAGTCAGGTATGAGGTAACTTTGACACCGATGGAGAAATTTGGGAAGATTGAAAAATAACATTGTAGGGTATACGGGTTATCCCCGACTCTAATACCAATAACGTCAATATATAAAATGAGTATTAGAGTCGGCCCCGGCTACTACTTAGTCAATGTTCTCAAGTTGGTCATGCCTATTTTATTTTCCAGGATTCTCCGAGATGAAGCTGTACTCGATATCGGTGGCCTACAAGGAGTCTAATGGAAAGGTGTCCATCCTGAAAAGTGCACATGACCTGTCTTCATTCGGCTACTTCCAGAGGGGAAGGTGAGATATAAAAATACTGTATACAGCATTAATATTGCCGCACTGTAATCGATGCGTACATCCCTTGAGTCAGCCTTTATTAAACTGCACATCATTATTTGGATATAATAGTAAGATAGTATAAGATAGTGCTGGGACTCGGCCCAAAAAATGAACTCGAGCGCTCGCCAAACCTAGCGACCGAAACTCGACTCCATATAGATTTTTTCTGGCTTCATTGACAAGATCTTAAGGCGAATGATTTGAAACAACATTGCGCCTCGGCATGTGCCGGCACATGCCGAGGCGCAATGAGAATCGGTGCACCATAACATGGCGCAATGCGCAATTGACACAGAGACTTAAGAAAACGTATTTTATTTTATAAAATCTGGTGGATATTGGGGAGTTTTAGCCGTCGCTAGGCCACACATGCATTGGAAGCATGTGTTTATACAAAGATATTGTCAGCTCGTAATTTCCGAGCAATCAAATTTTGGACCCAAGCGCTCGGATCGGAGGCCCCAGCAACCAAAAGCTCTAGCTTACGAGTTCTCGTCCTTCCACTAATATATGAAATGATGATTGTTGACAATTGCGTTTTCAGTGTGCAGGAATTTATGGAGTTCACAACCAAAATTTTAGTGGAAAGAACACAAACTTGTTCCAGAGCTTCTGTCAAGGAAAATGGTAAGTACATTACGTTGTGGTTGTGAAAGGATTAGTCAGATAATGGCAAAATTAACATTTGGTGGTGTTCTTAAAGAGTCGGTTTGCAATACGATACAGTATTGATAATCCCTTAATGATACAATATCTTAACAATATTTTTGAACAATACTTCCTGCCTCTCAGTGACTTAATTTTGTTTAAATTAGCATTGTCC
The DNA here is from genome assembly GCA_963942565.1 of Maea johnstoni. Taxonomy (NCBI): domain Eukaryota; kingdom Metazoa; phylum Annelida; class Polychaeta; order Spionida; family Magelonidae; genus Maea; species Maea johnstoni. Next base: position 43,274,404 of record OZ012694.1, on the reverse strand, counting down.
TCTACAAAAATGCCACTAATGAATAGCATGTGGAGATGCCAGGTAGTAGTTGAGTCAATTTCATATTGTTGAGTCAATTTTAAAGCAGTGTCGGTTTAACAGATCTTGAAAAACTTGATGAATTTATACAATATCTATATGTTTTTGGTTTTGTATAGAGTACTGTAGGGCTGTCATTGATAAGAAATATTTATCGATTCGATAATCGACAAAATTATGACCAAAACGCTACTTCGATTCGATTCAGCAAATCAAATTCAAAATGAATGAAAACCAGCAATGTGCTCATGAGGAATGGTTGTGGTTTGCATGTGGGGGCGATTTTTTGACCTATTGGTCACAACCCTAACACATACACATTCATCTGTGTGAACTTTGGGATAAATGGAATGGAAGCACCCATTTGTCTTGGGGAGTAAATGCTGTTCAAGCTGTGTTTTCTTAAAAAAATCATTTATTTACCTAATTTGCATATGAATCGATATCTTGCACCTTCTTCGATATCGATAATCGATAAGGTTTTTTATTGATTCATCGATACGGGCGGTATCAATGACAGCCCTAGAGTACCGGTACCAATCTGATAACACAATTCAACATCGGTGATGTGTTTTTGTTCCAGAATACATGTGTCACGTTTATGTGAGGCGGGACAATCTGTCTGGAGTTGTCATCTCAGACCACGAGTACCCACAGAGAGTTGGCTTCACACTCATCAACAAGGTACGTCACTGTATACTAGTAAAGTCAAACGGGCGGGGCTTCTCCGGCAGGGTGTCTAGACTAGTGCTGGACGATAAATCAATATGATTGATTAATCATTAAAACAAAAGATTATTTTATCATTTTTGATTATGTCCACTGCTTACAAAGTTTCCATCAAAAGGGGCCTTGTTTACCACAAAATACATGCATTAAATTAATATAATTGCAATAAACATGAACTGCAAGTTCATGGCCATTTATCATTCAAAATTTAGAGGTAGTCAGCCATATATTAGACACTGGCAAAATTTTAATTGATTATTATCGATTGTAATCGATTAAAAATTTGGATTGATCAATCAAGCTGAAATTTTCCAACAATTTTCAGCCCTACCCAGACACTCAAACCCTTGAAATTCCCATTTCAGGATACCCACATGTATTAGTCACACTCTTCTCTATTTTAAGTCAATTTCATGCTAAATAGTTTTAGCTTTTATGATTAACATATTAGATCATAACTTTCAAGTTTATAGGTGTGCATGAAAAGGGTTAAAGGTAAAATGTAATTCTCAAAAGTTGGACAGATGTTTCTGATTGCAATTTTGTGTGATTCTTTTAGTACATTCTAAATAATGAAAGCATCTATTTTCAAAATAAGCTCATCCTGGAATGATAAGTTATATAGCCCATGTTACATGCAATCAACTTTTCAGGGTCTCATGGCTGTGATGTCATGGGTTTCTATCTGACCAGTCTTCATGTGACCTGTTGGTGTTTGTTTTCTAGGTGTTAGATGACTTTTCAGTCCAGGTGCCTGCTAGCAGTTGGCCAGGTGCAGAGTGAGTATGATGGAATACAAGTTTATTTCACTTAGGTCAATAGATCCTTCATAGATCCTTACATCGTCACAACATAGAACTTAGGTAAATTCATAATATTCAAAGCATTCCATCACTATTAAGTATTCTGTACACAAATGTACCAAAGTTAGATAATATCGTCTCATGTTCCACAGTCACCAATTGATTGGATTTGTATGTTCTTGGTCTTAAGCAAAGATTAACTCATTAATGCTCACAGCGGCGAAAAGCAGCTTGACATTTTTGATGAAATCTTTCAATCAAAAGCATAGTTGAGAAAATATTTCAAGGAAAAATGTTGATTAGAACACTACCAACAACTCTTTGAAATATTTTGTAAAATTATTTTTAGTTACAAAGTTATTGTTAAAAGTACTAGAGTTCTAGACGTCACTGTCAAAAGGAACTCTTCAGCATTAATGGGTTACTGTGCACAATAAGTTTCCTTTGCTCTTCCTTATATCTTATATCTCTTATTGCACGCTCAGACATGAAACTCATCTTCTAAATCATCAAAATTACTTCATTTTTCTTTTACATCCATATTTTTTGCCAACATCCTTTTTTTTGCTTATCTGTGAGAACTCAAAGGCAGCCGAGCTAATCTTTCTCTATATACATGTATTTGGCATTTTTAAGTAACTAAATTTTGAATCGTATTGATATATTTATAGGACCTACCTCTAGGTGACATCCATACTCTTCCAAAAAGTCCTGCCTAGCAATATCATGAATTCAATAGTCTCTGTAGTATATCTGTAGCATTTATGATAGAAATGATATCCCTATCATTGGTGATAATTCTCTGTGTCTCTGGGTACAAAAACAATGCGGTTGGACCTCCTCCTTTCTGACCTCCTCAAACAATCACACCCATAAGTTTATGAGTTTCCTCTATGGTCACCTATCTTAACCAAATAAGGAAGCATATAAGTAATCACCCACCCATCTACCCTACAATATATGATGAACTGTGTTTTGTATTCCAGAGGTTTCAGAATGTCAATATGCTCTACACATAAGTTACCTATAACATATATCATTTCTTTTCCAGTTCCAGTAGCATTAGCTTCAGTGGCTTAGAGGCAACTCTTACCAAATATCAGGTGAGTCTTGATACAGGTGTGTAATGATCTGGCAGCATACACCTGGTGGGAGAGGGGCTGTAGGGACTTAGCCAGGACCCGTCCTGCATGGCCTTTGGACAGGCAGTCAGGGGTCAGGTGTCGATTAAAAACTCTAAGAGACCACAAGACATCAGGTTTTCAAATCGCCATAGCCCCACCCAAGATCTCATAGCCCTAGATTTTCTAAATGCTGCAGTCCTTCCCTAAAAACAACTTTTGAAGGCTTAAGCTATATCTTTTCTCTGTTCTATTGGATACTAGTATTGGAATTGTACCTAAGGACAACTGATGTCTATTGGTGTTTTTCAACAGATTTTATTATCTTAAAAGTTCACATTTCTTATAAGCAGCTGGGCTACAAAGGCAAATATTATTATAGATATTATCATAGCCTAACACAATTTTCTGTAGTCATTGGCTATGGGGCTAGTGGCTAGCTGGATCCCTAGGCAGTTTCATGAAAACCTTTTTGGACAGGCAAATATTCCTATATAGAATTTTTAATTTTGACTTTTGGGGTACCAGGTATTTTCCAAAAGAGACCCTCTTCTAGGACATAGCTGAAGACTTCTGAAGTGCAAATTATCTTTTTTGACACAGTAGGCTATTAGATATAGCTGGTGTAAGGATTTGAAGTAGATGAGTTGCTAAATCTGGACGGGCTGAAGTATTGGAATTGTTGTTTTGGGTAGGCATATTTCAGATGCTGGCTAAGGCCCTGTCTGAGGAGTCCTATTATTGCCATTATTTTAGTGATTATTATCATACCTCCAGGTGACCTTTCTCAGGGTATTCTTAGAATAAATGCATTAATTAATCCATATGCCTGTTGGGATTTGTGAATGTTGATCATGTTTGAATCTCTTAATAGTCTGAAAATGTTTTACAACTGTCTTATCCTACCTAGGAAAATCGGTGGTAATTAGATTGTATTCCATTTTTTGTAAAACACCTGTTATTTTTCTGAAAGACTGGTAGTTTTGAATTTACGTCAAGGAGAGGAGTAAATCTGAAATATATCTTTATGTAAGATCTGCATCAAAATGTAGTACCAAAAATATAGCATCAATATTTTTGACCTGCCCAAATTTTGTGGCATTCCATTTTTCGTTTGGCGACTGATCAGACTATACTAAACATATACAGCCAGTATACAGACACGTTGTAGGTACTAACGGGGCTGGCAGGCTCTCTCATGGTCTTAGCCAGCAGGGCGTCTGGGTGTCTTTTTGGACACCCAAACCCTTAAAAAGCACCCCTCAGGGCACCCAATTTTTTTGTGAGGAATTTTTGAAAATGTCAATCTCAAACATATAATTGTTTTTTTTCATCTCCATATGTACCAATTTTTCGTATAAGGATATCATGCCTTATTTTGACAAATTTATACATGTTTATGATTGAAATCTGGGAATATTGTGGTCCCCCTTAAAAATTTGGACACCCCAAAATTTCATAATTGCCAATTTTGGGCACCCACTTTCTAAATCCTGGCTAAGACCCTGGGCCGCTCTCTTTGTAAATGTTATAACTATGAATGTTTTTTCTCTTCAGAATCCCAAGGAGGCAGATGCTATGACCAAGATCCAAACAGATTTAGATGAAACAAAAATTATTCTAGTAAGTAATTCTTATTAGAAAAAAACACACTTAAACTTGATCTTGCCTTGCGCTGAAGACAGAGCTTTGAGCTTAAAGTTGTCAGGGCACCATTTGGACACACACACCATTGCCAAAAACCACAATGCCCAACTGAGCTAGTCAGTTATCTGGAAATATTTCAATGAGTAGCAAATAATTATAGTACTTTAAAGTACCGTGCATTTTCCTCATTTCTAGGTAAATACTTAGAGTTGTTTTTTGTATTCGTAAATTGTGTTCTCCAACTATCCTATCCATGTCATGGGACACATGCAGTTCTTTTAAGGATAATAAAAAATAACTTTTATATTTATGAATAATGTTTCATACATTATTATAATAGAATGATAATATTATAATAATTTCCTATTCTTGTCACATTGTTTATTGCGTATTTGCAGCATAACACAATAGAAGCCGTGCTAGACAGAGGAGAAAAATTAGATGACCTCGTGGATAAGTCGGAAGGTCTTAGTTCACAATCTAAGGCATTCTACAAGACGGTAGGTATTACAAAAGTTGAAACAAATACCAGTAGTTCAGGATTAGATCTAGAATTTGAATTATATTAATCCTTATAAAATAAAACAACTATTTTGCCTGTCTAGATAGCCCTTAACAAGACATGTAGATAGTTAATGTTGTTATTTCTTTAAATTGTTATGGGGTAATAGGATATAAGGTTTCATCTTATAAAATGTTTTATGTAGAGTAATTTGGATCATAAATATGTGTGCACACTTTGCACTCCTCTCATTCTTTTTGTGAATGAATTGAAAACTGCCTCTATAGGTGAGAGGTCTAGGGTGCTGTCACTTCTGGTGGTTTCTCACTACTGCCAGGGTTTGAATCCAGTCTAAGACATGTGAGTAGGTTGCCAGTGACTTGGGGTTAGGCCTTATCTGTATCCTAGTGATTCAGTTTCCTCCTCCACTGTCCTGCAGGAACACTGCAAAATAACTGATGGCACCTAAAATTCCAAAAACAAATAAAGAGGAATCCATCTCTCTTGTTTAGGTGTCATAATGAATTGTGTATTTCCTGCATACGTTATTGCAAAAAATATACAGTTAGGGTTGCATTGCAGTAAGAGTTATGTTTTCAGAATCACTTCACGGGAAAGATGCCACCAATGGACCTATTGGTGCGAATTGAAAGTGCCAGATTTCATGCATTACTAAATTCTATTCAAATTTAGGTCACTGGGAGGCTGGCAGTATTGTCAAAAATATTGTTATGATACATATCTTATTGTTAGCAAATATTGATATTTCATCTTTTATCTTAAATTTTTGTAAAGTGCCTATGCCTTTTTTATGGGACATAGATAGTTCTGTTATCATTTTATAATCGTCAGAATGAGTATTTGAAACATGTTTTGGTTTATGATTCGCTATGAAGTTCTATCTCTAATTACCTTCTTTTTTTTAAAAACTCTTTCAGGCAAAGAAGACAAATCAGTGCTGTGTGATTCTTTAGGACAATTCCCAGGCTTGAAATGAAGGAGAGTCACCATGGTAACAGTTGCCATGGTGTCACCACAGACTTGATGAAGTTGATATCAAAGATACCTAGGATGTGTTGTTGTGTATATAAAGTAACTAGGTTGCTCGTGTATAAACTCTGTATGTTTTGAAGTGTAGGTAAGAACCCTTTAAGGAAAAGCCAGTCTTCACGTCACTGCACTCTCTCCTGAGTGTCAGGGCAAGCAATACAGTGGTAGTTCAGGTACTAAGCCCCAGAAATCATTGGTGATGAACAGCTCACGCTTTACTACCTGAAAGGACCTCACATTTCCCTTCTAGAAATACACTCTCATTTCCATGTGAAGTTTATTTATTTTCCAAGGGTTATGGATTGTGTGTTGAGAAATTGCCTAAGGGCATTTGGTTGATGAGAGAACATTTATTTGCCTGGTCCATTGTCGATTTTGTTCAGGATTTGTGGTAGATTTTGAAGAATACCGCCAAAAAGTCCATATATCACACATGTTAATCCTTTATGGTGCCTAATACCCATACTCCACTATTGGGTAAGTTTTCTTCAATCCGTGTCAATTGTATGCATATAGAGAATTTTCGTTGGGATACATGTCAAATAAACATATGCATGTGTGTATTTATGTATATATTTACATGTATGTATGTATATATATATATATATATATATATATATATATATATATATATATATATATATATATATATATATATATATATATATATATATATATACATACATATGTATGTATATATATATATATATATATATATATATATATATATATATATATATATATATATATATATATATATATATATATATATATATATATATATATCAATCATTATCTAAATACAGCGGACAGTCTCCCATGTGGTTCAACTCAATGTTAGGCACAAGATATGTCTGAATTTTGTAGCTTGGAGGCATTAAGATTTTGTCTATTTGATGCTATAAGTGATTTTACATGCACACACAACTCTCATTTATATTTGCCAGTATCAGGCCTCAACGCTAACTCAAAATGATACTGGCCCTGTAGGACCAGTAACACCTAGCATTTTTACTGGCCTGGGGCCATAGGTTCACCCTTACCCTCGAGCCCTGAGTATTGTTCACTATCTCGCTTTCGGTCCAACAAAATGGGTCCTGTATGAACACAACTCTGAGTACTACAGGCATGCATGGGTTAACCCGTCCATGCTATAACTTGCCCTTGGAAGGTATAGTACCGTTGTTGACTGTACTACTGAAAAGGTACCAGAATATTGATGTACAGTAAAAATAAAACTGGGAGATAGGTGCATTTGGTCTTGAACACTTACATTAAAATAAAAGGGGCTATACACATTAGGTTGCCCCAAAATTGCTTACTGAAAGGCCCCTGTAGTGAAATATCACTTGAGGGGATACTAATCAATATGGTTTATTTATGTTACTCATGATGATAATTGATTAGAAATGACCGTGAATGTGACTTTCTAGTTTTCCCGTGATTGTAAGTCTTCCCACTGTGTGATATGGGGCATAATACCCCGCTGCCCTGTAACATGTATACCCTCTGGCAGAACTACTGCTGCTGGAATGTTCACTGTGCATGTAGATATCAGTGTTGCGGAAATAAACTGCATTTACTGAAATTGGTTCAAAATGGCTCCATGGAGCAAGGAAGCAAGTTCCAAAACCTGTGAAAGGTTCTGGAAATAGGAAAATTGGAATACATTGTCCATTGAAAAGACTCGCAGGAGTCACATTGAAAGATACACTCCCGAATAGTTAGTTATTTTGTTGTTTTGTGAAAGGTAAAGATGAAGGCAGAGAAACGAATCTTCAAATATTTTGTCAATTTCCGTTACTAATGGAAATAGATGGACATTTGCCACAGCATCTGAACTGAATGGGTCCTGATATCATGTGTTGTCTTCCTTGTTTAGTTGTCCATGGGCCAGAGAAACCTGATTTGTCATGAAGGGAGAATTGAACTAAAAACATGATAACTCAGCCTCTTTACTTCGAATGTTGAGCTAGGACAATCAAGAGGTCCCTAGTATAGTTGAGGACCACTGTGTAAATAAACTCCATGAAGAGACTTCATAAATAACTGGAAATTGAGAAAAGCTCTAAAGCATGTAGAGAAAAATTTGAATGTCATCCTTCTTATTCATTGTGCTCCAATTTCAGAGGTGTCCTTAAATACTTGGAACATCTATTCTGGTTTAATACTTGCCAACTATGAAATATACATCCTGGTAATCGCAACAAAGATCTATGTTTTAATTTCCTGTGGTATATTTGGGTGGATCTCTCACGTGATGATTTTCTCATTTATTGGTTATTTATGTTGCGTTTTTACTCTTCAGCAATACACTCTGCAAAGATATATTTAAACTACCAGACCTGATGTAATCAGTCTGTCATTTGGTTTTGTTGCTTTCGGGCTTAATGAACTGAATAAAAGCAAATTGAATAGAATGTAGTTAACCCATTCATGCCTGGAGTTCCTCTTGAACACTATCATCTTTTTGTAAGATACTTATGAAAATGTCTTTGGATTGTCACTTGAATTCACAAAGTATTTAAAGGAGAATTGTAGAATGAATTTTGGTAATTTCCAAAGCATTTTCATTTTATAAACTCAGCCCTGAAATTGTGTGGTATTTTTGGATGGATGGGTTAAGGTAAAAGGAGCTGTGTAGCTCTTCAGAAATATGCTGGAAGAGTAGGGTTGAAAAGGGGGGGGGGGGACTTCCTTTCCAGGCAAAATCCACAATAAGTGGCATTTTGACTATGTGATCATCAAGGGTGCTTGTTTTAACTCTTGACCCCTTTGCCCTCATATGCTCCTCCATGTATTACAATACGATTAGTGGTTTTAACACTTATGCTGATGGTGGCTAAAAATTTGTCCAATAGAAAATTATGCAAAAATCTGAAAAAAATGGAAAAAAACCCCTGGCATATGGATACTCACCTGAGAGTACTCAGTGAGAGCTATTCATTGAATACCGACATGACAGGGTTTAGATGTTTTTAAAAAATCTTTGTCTCCTTGTGCTTTGGACGAAAGTAGCCTCAGCATTGGAAGGGTTAAACGTAGTATAGTTCAAATGTATGTAGAAGGATTCTATGAGATTTATGCACCCACCGTAAAATTGCATCCTCTGTATCGTATTCCTACCTAGAGCTCTCTAGAAATTGTCTTCTGGATGTGGTACTTATGAAAATAGATTTGGATTAAAGCATGAAATATAGCATTATTTGAAGAAGAGATGTAGATAGGGTTAAAATAATGATAAGTGATATGATATTTTACTCCATGGTGTTGCTGTAATATTATAGATGAGACTGAGTTATTAAGTTGGGCATTCCAGGGAAAGTCTATGGTATGTGTTTGGAATCACCCTATGTATTTCTTTGCATCTAAATTCTTTTTAAAAGACTTCATGTAGTGAAGATTGATGGTCCAAATAATATGTATGATTCTTGATATTTAGACTTATCCTTGTGTGCTCAAGGGTTTTTAACGGTCATGCCTGTAGCTCTCAGAAAATATCCTGGTGAACTACTAATGGACCAAAGCAATTTTTTTCTTAGAATATTTTAACCCTTATGCTGGTGGTGGCTTATTTTGCCATTACAAAATGATGCAAAAATCCTAGAAAGTGACTGGAACCCTGCCAAATGGGTACTCATCTGAGAGTGCTCAGTGAGAGCTTTCAAATGAATACCAATATGGCAGGGTTTAGATGGTTTTCAAAGATCTTTGTGTCCTTGTGCTTTGAATGAAAGTAGCCTCAGCATTAGAAGGGTTATAGAGAAATAATGATAGAAAACCCATTAAATTAATCTTCTTTGAATATGTTGCGGTTCTATGCCCAATCTTAAAGATATTTTCAAGTATCAAGATTCAGATTACACTTGTTTAGATTTTTAGGCATAACAAGGTTCATCAATTCATGCGTTCAGAGTCAGGTACGTCCCTTATGCGAATATTTGCATGAGGAGTTACATTGAAAAATATCTGAATAAATATTATCCCTTGCATTCTCGATGAAAAATATAAATTCTTCATAAACATTTTCATAATTTCACCTTTACATCCATGCATTTCTTTTGTTATATACCTAGGTTTTCTGGGAATGAGTGGGCTATTGCGGAAAAAAAAACTGCACCGAGGATTGTGGGTGTACTTGGCTTGAGGGAACTGTAACATGTATGTAAATCAAGTATTTTAGGAGTCCTATACACACACCCCCTGTAGAAACTGTATGGAAGTGATTGTATTGTACCAGATGTATCTGTTATACCAGCTGTGGCATCAGTAAACACAGACTTGCAGCATGAAATGTATGGAAATAAAATATATAACTGCAATATTATTTTAATATGCTTACCTTTATGTTTGTTAATTCACAAAATTGCTGCCCGTCCAGATTTAGTTTCTCAGCTTCTTCAAATCCTTATACCAACTACATTTAATAGCTAATGGCCTCTAAAAGAGCAATTTACTTCAGCTATGTCTAAAAAATTGGTTTGTTAGGAAAAAATAAGGTTATTAATCTTCTGTTATCAATTTTCTGACATAGATTTAGAAAGAGGTTATTTCACGGCAGCTATTTAAGGGCAAATTCACCATCAGAATGATTAAAGTTGAAAATAAGCTTATACCTGTCACCTGAGACCTCCCTCAAATCTTTCTTCATCAGCACTCCTCTGTTATGGCTTATTATGCACAAGTGAGTTGGTAACAGGCCTGAGATAGCCCAGTGGTGGCAGCCAACTAAACCCTTCCAATGCCAAGGCTACTTTCGTCCAAAGCACAATAATTTCTCAGGTTTTTTGTCTCATTTTATATTGGTCAAATTAGCCACCAGCAGCACTTGTTAAGCAGGCTCATGGACACAGGGGGAGGTCCTATTTGAAAGGTGACGTGTATAAGCTCACTTTGAACCTTAATTATTCTGGTGGTGAATATGCCCTTTAAGGAAATAGTACCTATGGAAACAAGCAACAAATGACCTCTTACTTCTCAAAGATAGAATGAAAAACCAAGTCAATAGTATTGTTAACATTGGTGGGTTTTATTCGTTTTAACTAACAACTTTTCTAATACAGCAGCTATGGCAACCAACCTATCACATTGCACTCTGAATCAATCAGGATTCACTAATAATTCACATTTAGATGTAAACACTTCAAAAATATACATACATTAACATGAAGTTAAATGCCAGTTATGAACAAATGAAATATTGCGTAGATCGTTTGGATAAACAAGTTAATACAGGCTGAATATCGACTACAGAGATGGAATGTATTGCAAATGGGGACTTCTGAAACTCAGGAAAAAAATTAAACTAGTTTGTGAGTACTGTAGTTCAGTTTCCCATTTATAAAGGTACAGTCTTTACCAATGCAGATTACTCCTGCCAAATATTGTCCAACAACCTTTCAAGCACTGAACGATGCCAGATCATAATGAACATCCTTCGTTCTCATGAATTTCACGAAATTCAAGTCCTTCGCCTATATGTTGGTGCGAGTGCATGACAACATCATGGGATTTAGACATTGTTCAGAGCAATTTTGGGGTCTCCACCAGATTTATCTATTGTTCTTCATCTATTGTGTATCTTTATTGTAGACCTGAAATAGTGCAGACAGGGTTATGTACCTACATGGAACACATATAGATTTCTAACTCCATGTTTACAGATATCAAGCTGATATTGGGAGTTATTCTTTGTTACACCGGGAAATTGAACAATCCAAATCTCCACTACCACTACCCCATTTGGTTAGAGTCACTGACATCTATGTTTATTATGCGGAAGAAGCTGGGGTTATGGAAGATAACAGTATGTTACAGGTTATTCCTTATCATTTTGAAAAGCTCTGCATATATGTATAAGGTAAATATATTGATACCCTACAAAAAATAACAAAAATATGTGATATGAAAATCCTGACACTAGTCAGGGTAACAAAAACACTGGTCATTTGATCTATAAACATCACTTTGCAATAGTAGAGAACTCCTTGTAAAAAGGATTAAATTGCATTACGTCACAATATAAATCTAAAACAACAGTCATCACATTATCCAGATCATACTCAGAACTACTGGATGGTCTAATGATAAAGAAAGCATCTTAAAAGTGCAAAAGACTTCTGAATCTTTGGAAACAGATTTCTGAGAAGAAAAAAACATCAATTGAATTATCTTCTTGAATTTCCCCATATTTTCATCTTTTAACATTTATGTTGCCCCATAAGGTAGCTCTGAGCATGACCCAGTTATGTACATACTCCTAATATAAACCTAACTTTCTTGAGCACCTTATACCCCTTTATTAGACATGGGAAGATTGAAAAACAAGGCAAGTCTGCTTTAATGTGGTTAAGGTCTAGGGCAAACCTAGGGTAGAGGATTGCAAGTTTTGAGATATAAGAGAGTAGCTTGAATTCTTAAATCTGGATTTTTCTGTTGTAACTTTTTTTTAAAAATAGCCACGATATGGCAGAAAGTGACGAAAAATCAAAATAAATTCCAGATTCGAAAATACTATCAGTCTGCCCCTTGTTGGTTTTGTTAACAATTGGTTAGCAAAGGCACATTAAGGTTAACTCAGGCAAGAACTACACTTAATCATTTTTTGTATTAAATATATTAGTTGCTTCTACATTTAAAGTCACATTTTCCTGAACAATAATCCATCCATTGAGCACTCACTGATACCTGGACAAAAGCCACCGATTAACAGAAAATATGCAAAATGATTGTAATGTTTCAATCAATCACACCAAAAGTGGTCTCACAACTTTAAGAATACCTCAATAAAACTGTCACTACTTCAATCATATTTATCAGAATATAGTTCCCCAAGACAAACAACATAATTTGCCTTAAAGTACTTGATTTAAATCTTTATGATTTTGAAAATTTCAGACCACCCGGATACTCTAAACACATTGGGCTACGAGTTAATTGATCAGTTCAATTGTTCAAGATCATAAGGTGCTCAATGGCTGACTGGTTCATGGGCCACAATAGATTGCACAGGTGGGTGTATTACCTAACTGTCTACTGCCACTCTGGATGATCACCTGTGTACAGATATACTAATGAGTACTGCCAATTAACCCTGTTTATCATAATCCTTAGAAATATGTAATTCAAAAACAATGATTTACCAAAAAAAAGTCATTGATAACATTTAAGAAAGTATGCCACACTTTTTCTTCATGAAGCAATTTTAGAAATATTTCTTAATATATTCCAGATGATCTAACACCTAGATGTTTCTCAATATATTTTTAAGGGAATTCTATTTTATATTTTGATAGGTCTTCAAGCAGTAGTATTTAGTTTGATTATTTAACAAATAGGAACTTTATAGCATTATGTACAAAATTAGCATACTCAATAATTTCCTGTAAGTAACCCGACATGCATAAGGCCTCCAAGAAAAATGTTCTGTTTGTGGTGACACAACCAAAAATCAAAGGGGCATATGGTGGGCTTTAAAATGTTTTCTTACATTTCATTTAACATTTATTTTTTGTTGTATTCTCTCCATATTCATAATTATAATGAAATGCACAGTTATTCATTGAGGTTTTTGTTGTCATGATTTTCATTGCCTAAATCAATGGGATTTTGACAATTTCTATTGAGTAACCACAAAGAGAACAGATACGTCTGTGAATTCGCCGCCCTGAGTGTTTGCTATGTCATGGGAGTGCTGTAGACAGTGTGCAGTGTTCCACGCCGCTCACACTTTGACGATTTCCGTGACTCCCTCCTTCGTGACGAGCTGCAGCAGACTGCCATTATCAGGCTTGGCACCTTGAGTCCACTTGTAAAACATCCTGCAAGGAGAAAAATAGCAATAGTCTTACAGTTCTTCACCCATTTATACTTGCACCGGCCTGATCCAAACAGATAATTCCAGTGAAATGTTATAGGTGACAGCATAATTGTGAATATATTTGAAAGAAAAACGCAAATCAGAACGCAACATACATCTCTCCTTGAATTATTTATCCAGCACCGGGAAGTCAACCTCTGCTCTTGTAAGAGAGACCTCAACAAAATGGCAACACCAGTATTAGTTAATTTATATATAAATATATATATATATATATATATATATATATATATATATATATATATATATATATATATATATATATATATATATATATATATATATATATACACTGTAGAACACACAATGTTAGCGTCTGTTTATATATAGCGAACATAGCGTGTGGTTCCGCATCGCTATATATAAAAACGCTATACTTTTTTCTTACTGTACTGTCGCTGTCAGCGGCGGCTACCGTCGCTAACATAAAGATACGCTATGATGCGAAAATTCCCCAATTCGCTATATTTGGGACACGCGTCATATATGTGTTCTACAGTATATATACATGTATATATATAGAAATATATTTATATATACACACACAATGGTGAGGCAAGAACGAATACTTACTCGGCAACAAATTCCATGGGAGTCCAAGTAGAGTGGTCTGCATCGGGCATAAACTTCCTGTTCATGGGAGTATCTAGTGTGATTCTACAAGAAAACAAGTGATCTCATTCAAAACAGCTCACTGACAATCAGAGGACCATGGCTAAGTTAGGTGCCTAGGAAAGCTTACATATGAGCACACCAGTTTTGCATTTATATGCATCGTTTCATGTAAAAACAATTAAGTTGAGAACTGTGTGATACAGTATTGAAAAGGTTATCCACTGATAACTTCAACTAAGGTAACATTAAAAGATATATGGAGGACAATGGTTCTTTACAGCCAGAATACAAACTACTTATGTAGCCTTAAGTTAGCTTATGGGGTTGATTTGTTTGATTCATTTTTTTTGACAGTTCCATTATATATATATATATATATATATATATATATATATATATATATATATATATATATATATATATATATATATATATATATATATATATATATATACACATATACATATATATACATATATATATATGTGTGTGTGTGTACTACTTACGGTAGTATGGCAGCAACCATGGCACCATCAGGAAGCCCACTCTTTGGAGCAGCAAGACTAGCCACAAACTGATGCACTGCGGCCTTGGCGAGTCCATAGCCCATCATACCTGTAGGGCAAGTAGAAAATACAACATTAAGAGAAGTCTACACCAAGGACAGAAACAACCAGAGCTTCCACAGTCCAATATATCAGGGTCTGACACTTAGTTTTCAGGCTAGGGGCCCAAAAAGGTATTTTGATAAAAAAGAAAGTGGTCAAAAATAGGATTTTTGGTTATTATACATACTATTTTGGGCCCCTATCCTGAAAGATCTAGGGGCCCACAGCAAAATCTAGGGGCATATCACATATGCCCCTGGGCACCTGTTGTTTAGGACTCTTCCACAAGATTAGGGTTGCATACCATTAACACGAAACGGTATGATACCGATCCCGATACTGGTGAAAGCATACCAGTGGTATCGGTATCGTAAACAGTGAAACGGTACTATTTTTTTATCTCTAAAATGTGTGGTTCTATTCCTCAATTTTATGACAAGAATCAATTATTGAATTTTTGGAACAGAACCATCAATTGCAACTAACATTGACAAAGTAAACCAAAGCAAATGAATGCCACCACAAACTATGTAACGTCGATGCTACATCATGCGGTTTCCCGCCGCATACTATTCCAGACAGCGTGGGTTTTCCGCTGTCTGGAACTCTTATGGCGGGAATGTGGACACCATGCATCATCGAACTAGTAGTGTTTGGTGGCGCTAGTGAGTAACAACTTCTTTTATTTGTATAAACGAAACTGTGCTCAAAAACGAACCGGTGCCTTTTAGGACCAGTTCTCAACGAAACCCAGTCTTTTTCCAAACGAATCTCGGTACCTATCTGTATCTGAGTACCAGTATGCAACCCTACATAAGATGTCTACTAGCAAGACGTTTACTTACCGGCAGTCCCCTTAAGGGCAGGTTGAGCACCAGTAAGACTGAGCACCCCTCCTTCCTTTAAATGCTTGCTGGCAAGACTTGCTGCAATTACTGAGGTCCATACACTTTGTTTCACCATCATATCCGCATTTTTCACCAGATCTGAAATGTTACAAAAATGGAACAAAGTTCAGGATTGGAAATTTATTCAAATAAGAAAAAGATACATCAATGTTGTTTTTCTATAGGGGTCCACACCGGTATACCCGTACCGTGAGGGTACCGATACCCCGCCCGAAAATACCGGTGATAAACCGTATAAATAGTAGCCGGTACTTTTTTACCGGTACTATGAATAAAACGCCTCGCTGCTGATATAGCAGGCAAGGCGGAAAAGAGTGCAGAGACGCGGGATCGGCGGGAAAATACATCGCGATCGCGTCATCCAGTGCCGGCCACCATTGAAACTGCACTACGATAGACACTAACGCGCGCAGTAGTACTTGGAAAAGTGTGGAGAGGGCCACGCTATGTATTTTACATGGTGCTAATCCAGCCCCACCACACTTTTCCAAGCACTAACGCGCGCGACAGAATTTCGAAAACATCGACAAAGTAAAGAAAGTAACCAGTATCGATACCGTTAGCATACCGGAACCGTATAAAAAATACCGGAACCGTACCATACCGTATAATTTTAACGGTATGGACCCCTATTTTTCTATTGAGTATTTATCTCTGTTTCTCATTAATTTATTGTTTCAGGAACAGAAAAGAATGGCAGTATTTCCCCAGAAATACAAATGTCCTCCTGCTAGGATAGTGAAAAGGTAGTAACCAAGTCACTGATTGAACTGAACATTATTTATGCTATCTGTATAAATGTATGAGAAGAAATGTCCTTTAGAATCACCTTTAACATTTATCTTTCAAATATGGCCCAAATATTAGGCAGCTCCCTAAAATTTCTGCTGGGAGCCAAAAGATGGTTTCTATACACAACACCTTTTGAAGATGCAATTGGGCTCCCTGAAAAAAACAACTTTATTTCAAGCCTGCATCACCTACATTTTCAAGCCTCTTTCAGCCGCTATGGCATAAACAAGAATAGTAAGTATCTCCAGAGAGATGGATCCCCTTGATCCGCAACCCCATTAGCACAGCATGCTAGTACCTAGAGTGTCCATGCCTCGAGTAACGCGGTGAAGACAGGGAAAATATTGGTGTCGTGATTGTTTTCAGAAAGAGGCTGGCAGGATGTTGCCTGGCTGGCTGGGTCTGCAGCCTGTCATTCTATTTAGGTCAGATAGGTTACCAAGGAGATAAGCCCAGCAGGCAGCCAATCATGGGGGTACACAGGTTATCTATGACTCATAGAGAGGCAGCGACATTTGAGGATGCAAGCACAGTACCCACTCCCTGTCTACTACTCCCAGGTATCTCTCACCTTTTGAGGCTGCGTTTCCTCCGGCCCATCCTCCTGCCACACAGAATATGGCGTCCACCTTCTCCCCGCGGAGCGCCTCCTCCACGCCGGCCACCACTTCCTGTTCCTGCTCCACCCACGATTCCCGCGGTTTGACGACCACGTTGGCCGACGCATCTTCATTGGGATTGAGATCAATGGAGCCAACCCACTGAAAAAGCAACCAGGCATGGTTAGACACGTGAGAATATATAGAAGTAGTAGCATAAGGTCTAAAAAAGTTGTTTGTTTCCTGTGACCCTACCCAAACAATTTTTTATTCAAAATAATTCCTACCCTTAAGTTTTTTCTGTCTCCTAACTCCCAATCAACGTAAAACATGAATATAACACACATTTCTGACCAAAAAAATAATCTCAAGTCTTTTTTACCGACCTACCTAGTACCTACCCTATTTTTGTCGGACCGTTACAGGATTTTCAACAAACTATTTTATTTCTAGGCCTAAAGATTATGTGGTAGAATTTCCTACAGTATATCTAAATAAAGATTCCATACTTTTTGCTGTGCGAAAAATCAGTTTGAATATTGTGACGAGGTAGCATTGCCACATCAGCTTTGTAGCAATAATGAGCACCTATAGTAAATCAATAGGTGGTATAAATAAACTGAGTTTACACATTTTACAAGTACAATCTGTATTTAAAAAGGCAACGGAAACATTTACTGGAAAATTTCCTGGTTTAAAAAGTGGCTAGAGGGTTTGTCTTGTTGTCACACCTTTCAAGGCCTATAAATAGTGCCCTGGTGTGATAATGAGATAGTTGGACACCCTTGGTGAAGGTATCTCTATATACAAAAGATTGAACATTGACCTTCATCCCTTTGTATACATAGACAGATAAGTGTACCTGCCCTGATTACATAATGCCACCCATTGTAGCACACGCATGATACTGCATGGTTCAGTTCCCCATACCCCAGCTCTACAGCGTGCAGGGTTTGACTTTCCCAGGGGACCAGGGGCATATGCCTCTAGATTTTGCTCTGGGCCCCTTGATTTTTAGGCTAGGGGCCCAAAATAGTATTATAATAACCAGAAATCCTGTTTTGACCACTTATTTTCATCAAAAGACCTTTTCGTGTCCCTGGCCTGAAAACTAAGTGTCAGACACTGACACCAGCAAGTGTGTCACCTTCCCATTATAGTCCACTAGGCCCCCTTTGAGGCGAGAACATCACCCCACTCAGGCATACTACATACAGTAACTCACCCATGCCTGGACGACTCGACTCGCTGAAAAGAATTGTCTCGATCTATGAAATCTTTGTATATAATATAATAGTGGAATGAATTACTAATTGGAAAGATATTTGAAAAGGAATAGTTAATTAGTTTCTGATCAACATTTTTCCTAAGAAATGTTTTTGTAGAGATATCACCAAAATAATCAGGCAGTTTTGTGCCCTACGTTCACCTTAAAAAAGTTGAGATAACATATATTTTTGAAAACAACTAGCTGATAAAAAATGAATTGGAATAATATTTGGAGGAGTGTAAGTTCAGTTCTATCTGATATTTCTCCTTCAAGTTTTTCCACAAGGTGCTCTAAATAGCTACTGAGGTATCACTAAAATAGTCGGCCCCTATTCAGCTACTCTTGGTGTAAACTGGTTAGCCCATGCATAACCTGATTTGTCTCACGGTCTGACAACTTTGAGAACCCAGCGCCGAGTTGTCCTACTTCCCAATACAGTGCAGGCCTCAACACTAACTGAAAATGTTACTGGCCGCATGGGACCAGTAAAACCTAGGATCTACTGGTCCTGCAAAATCTCTACTGGTCCTACAGGTGTTTCTTTAACATGATATGAAAAATATTGCACAAAATTCACCAACAACATTTAATTTTGTTTATTTTATCTTTATTTATTTCAAAAACATTTGGGGACATTCTTGATGGGAAACATGTTAACAGGAATGCCCCCAAATGTTTACTGGCCATGCCTGTAGGACCAGTTGAGGTCTTTAAAATTTTACTGGCCGGAGGCCATTTTTGGGAGTTTTTCCTGGCAAGCTGTTCACTGTTAGCATCTAGCCCTGCAGTTTTCCTCAATGTAACCCTTCTCATAAGATATTTGAGCTGTATGTATTGTGCTTCCAGCAGGAATAAGAATTTAGTCAGTGGCAGACAGAAGATATCAGAGTATGCAGTCGGTTTTACGAGGGTTTTGTTCAGACTTCAGAGAATGAAACATGTTAACGCTGAACTTTTACAAGCCAATGAAGGGGGTTTATTGAAGGTGCAATTGGGCTCCATGAAAATAAGAAAATGTGAATTTCAAGCCCTGGTATAATTTATATGTGATTTTTTTTTATCTGGATTGGACTCTAAATTTTATCTTCTATCGAAACACCCTGCATGCTGCTGGGGTAAAAAGGTTGAAGGTTCAGCACGCAGCCAATAGGAAGCAGTCAACCAGGTGAAGGAATCTTGTGAAATCTCAAGTGCTATATAGCGTGCAGGTGATTTGGGTAATGCTGCTAGTCCTAGCTTCAGGTAGACGAGCAAGGCACCTTACTTTGTGGCCATTTAATTCTTATTCATACAACCAAAGGTTTATTAACATAAAGGTATCCATCTCCGGGGAAATGGCTATCATTCCCTATATCCACAAGCAAATTCTTTTAAGGATAAATATAGAACACCCCAGCCTGAACGTCCAGGACTTTTATTGTCTTTTAACGACATTAGCCACTTGTCTTATCAGTATCGAGTGTGGGGTGCGATGTAGTTCCCCCGGCACCATTGAAATTAGTCCTCTGGCTGTGACAAATCATATTGAGTCTTTCTTTTGCATCCATGTAGTCTTTAATTCTAACATTACAAAATTTCCATCCAGAATGAATGCACTTGATCACACAAAGAACAAGAAATGTCAGTACACATAGCCTGTATATTTTCAATAAAAAACCTCCTTTAGTTCTGAGTGTGACGACATCTGTAGTTTGATCACATTTGGGAGACTTTTTCCAAACTTCAAGAAATTTTCTTCACTAGAAATCAGCGTGTGTTAGACAATATTATTTTTTCTCATCAGAGTTTCTTTGAGAATTGGATCACCGAACTTTTATCCCGACCTGAGGGATACCAAGCTACTGCCAGCACACAGAAAAAATTTCTAGCATGGCAAACTTGGGATCTGCAAAGAGTCATGATATATGGCTTTCGTGACTTCTGCCAGGACTTCTTTGGTCAGTACGGTGACAATTTTTATATTACACCAAAGCGATTCAATGGAAGTGCTATTGAAACACTATTTAGCCAATACAAATACATAACTGGTTCAAAACTGTCTGCAACTAACTATGCAACAGCCCGTGCATCCTATCTAATGTGAGTTGACATTCATGGTAGGCATCATGGGGAGTCTGACTACAGGAATGTCCCTCTTTATCTGAGACAAGCAGAGTTACAGCACAGATAAAAATGTGCTAAAATGATAGCCTATTCTATGACTAGGCACTCACTAGCTCAACAGTCCTTAAGATTGTACTTGATTGCTCTAAGTTATGAGATAAGTTACTTATAACAATATTTTGACACAATCTCCCCTCCAAAAAAGTATGACTTTTGTCTGAAAAAGATATGTTCCCCTGTGATATTCAACGTGTAGGAATTTTAGAACATTGTTCTATGTATACTTGTAAGTTTGACATTTATGTATGTATATTTTGATGAATAAACCAAATTTGCATATACATATAAGATTTAAGTTTTCCTAATAAGATATTGCCAAATTATGAAATACCAGCACCTCAATACAATTGCTTAGAATTATAGAGCACTTACTTCCTGAGAGGAAGCATGCATTTGAGTGAGTGATCAGTCTGGCCCAGCGTAGGAATGTCTAGCCTGTTCACTTAATGTTCATTTAATGAGAGAAACATCTGATAACGCGGCTATGCCTTGCAGTGACCGTAGTTCTATTTATAGATCTCGCGGCCACAGACTTGAGGAAAAACTTAGTCAAATTCCCCGGAGATGGATACCTTTATGTTAATAAACCTTTGATACAACTTAATTACCACATGGAGGAGTTGTACATGCCTTAAACTACCAATACTAGCAAACCATCTATCAACAAGGGATGATATCTGATTACAGCCTGGGAGACAGGCTATGTTTCTGTTTCAGGTATTTTCAATCCCTGGTGAGCTCAGGGTTGTTGCTATCAAGAGATCAGCGCTATCAGTATTGGTGACTTTCCTGCAATCAAGCACACGGTACAAGTCAAATAGGCTGCAGACAGATCAATAATTGGATATTGCCAGGGCGATCAACAGGCACCTTACACTGCCAGTATACTCATTACAGGGCCATGAGTACAAGTACAACAGCATAACATGAGTAAGATATGTTGATTACATATATCCATGATGTGTCAATGACCTGTAAAGTGCAGTGCCCTGTACCATGTTTATCGAGAAACACTCAGATCATATTGCAATTCTGGGCACACAGCTGAAATAGGGATTCAGGAAGCGACTCCATCGATTTTGTTGCTGCTTGACTAATTCATGGGGACTTTCGGTTCCTACAGGCTCCTGGTGTCAACATTCACAATTATTATGCAAGTAGCATAGGGAGTATGATGCATGCATGCACCAAGTTGGGTATTCCAGTGAATGAGTCAGTTTGAAAATTATTTGATTGAAGATTATTTTAACTTATTTGTAAAATAGGCAAAAGGGCGCTATAACAAATTATTCAAATATCAATTATAATTATTATTGTTGTTCCAGGAATAAGACATTAACATCGACTTAGAATTTATTTGAGGTTGCACTTTTAAACCTATGGTTAAAATTATATAAACATATCTAGATAAAGCGGTTGCCTTTTGATCGATCAATTATTTTCCAAATATATGGACAGTTTAAAATGTCAGAATATCTCAATTATCATTATGGAAGCGTACTATTACAAATGTATATCTGATCATCATCATGATCATGATTATGATGTTGAGGGGGGCGTGGCTGAAATATAAATATTTCACAAAGGCGACTTCCTTAAAACCTTATTTCTGAAACATATAATAAATGACTGACGTGAGCAAAACATACAAATCAAAAATGCCTAGTTCGTATCGTCTCCACAAATGAGGTTAACATTTAGCGGCTCAGAGAACATCCCCAATGCCCGAGCCACTGAGCCAGAGGGGTGTGGAGCGTCATTCTGAACGGAGCCTCGGAGGAGCAACACTGTGACAACCGGCGGTACCTCCCTCTAAAATGTTCGCAATACACAACGATTTAAGATTAACAGTGTATACTGAAATGATATATTGGAAAATGTTTTACTCACGAAGTTCTTTGACTTGAAATATGAGACGATGACAGAACCTAGGGCACCTTTGCCTCCGTAAACAAGCACGCGTGCAGAAGGGACAGCCATGATTGCGGTAGAAGTGGAAGTGTGTAAAGGCGAGAATTCATAACGGAAAAGAAATAAAACTGGAATGCTCATCCGCCTGATGAGATCACACACTTTTAACCATATGTAATCTGTGTCCCTTCTTTTAACGCAAGTCACAAGGATTTAAACTGAATACAGATACTCGTTCAATAATTTAACATTTGACAAACGATGATAAAAGAGAAAACTTAAAAAAAGATATTCTCCCTATCCCCGTTTTGATCGAAATAAAAGAAATTAAAAAACAGGAAGATAAAATGTGTTCAATCTAAGGACTATTAAAGTACTAGTAACTAGTAAAAAAGATACATTTTTCTTTTCAAAAGTGTGGTCTTCATTACTTATAAAATATAAGTTAGTAGATTGAAGAACCAAAAAGTTATGTTTAGTAATTCTTTTTGTGGTTCCAAAGTGCCAATTTTGAGAAAAAAATCTCCCGCCGAAAAACGACTGAAAACGAGGCTGTGCAGCAGTGACGTAAAGGGTGGCCCTCAGGGATTTAGGTCATCTCTTTTTACACTGAGCGGAATAGTCGCTCGTAAACATAGCTGTACTTTCCTCGATGCTGCTTCATCGTTAATATAGCGATTGCCTTGATATTTTATATGCTTATGGAATATCTAAGTGCGGTCCAAACAAACTTTGTCGCGTAAAAATCAACTCAGAAACGGCTGAGAAATCGCTAGTTAAACACAACAACGGCATTTGTTATGGTCTCATTCGGGAGACACTGTCACATGAAGGCATGGTCGACTTCCCTCGCTGCCACTTCAATGTGGATTACGCAATTTTCATGATAATTTCTATCTTGAAGGGATATCTAATTGTGAAAATAGCGATGTTTATTTCGTTAAAATCCGACCGCAAACGGCCGAGAAATCGGAAGTGACATGTTGAGCTAGCCGAAATGTAGAGCTACATTATAAGCTCCATGTAGATTTCAGTACTGTAGCGTATTTTTGAGGGCGTGGTTGGGTGGGAATGAATTAATAAATGAAGGCCATTTAGTGCCATTATTTTTTTTTCAAAAAGTGGTCCTTTGTCACTGTTTATGAACAGTCTATAGTCTGTCTGACCCAAGCTTGACTGACCGTTTTTTCCTTGTTTTGTTACAAAAAGTTTGTGTTCGCCACTGGCATCCAAACTTGGCAAACCTCTGATAAACACATATTATATATAGTCGTTTATGTATGTACATGTATATAAACATATTTTTTTGACTCAACTCAGCAAAATGAATTTGCTCATGAATCCCATTGTAAAATTGACCCATTGCAAACTTCGGTACAACTGAAATGTGAGCGATGTCGTGCGCAATTTTAATATGGGCACATAATGGGCAAAATCTACATTTTGCGGTGTTGGGGCAGAAAGTATGTTTATAAAACTCGACCTAGTGCTCCCAAGAAGTTTATCAAGTTTGTATAGCATATACATCAAAGAGGAGAGACCGTTCAGTTAGGCTTGTGTCAGACAGACTTAAGTTTAGGTGAAAGAAGGAATCGCAAATGTCGATCTATATAACTAAGAGTGGGACTTGTCAGGAATAGTTGTGTATTTTTTTGGAAATTCGTAATAAGTACATTTATGCAACATTTCACAAAACCACTAGGTTATCAAGTATCTTAACCTGCGACAGTTCTTATTGTCAAGCTTAGGAGACAATTGCGTTATCCTATATAGAGCAATTTCATGTGATGTAGGGACTACCCTAAACTGCTGACAAATGCTATTTTATGCGACCAATCGTCACAAAAACGTATCAAGTAATAGAGCACTTTTAATGCATTAAAAAAATATAACTGTTGTAGAAATTGGACACTCCTGGACCAAGAGGCAGCCCAAAGCAATATGTCAATATGTAATTTCCATGCGATATGATTTGACGCCATCCTGCATGAAGGCCACCCGTGACGTCACAGCCAAGTTTTGCCGCCATCGGCGTATTTTATGGGTGTCAGAGCAATTATGCTCTGTATCTCGCTTAATACTAGGAATACTACACTTTTATTATGTGTTTTTAATCTACAAATACACGATGTATAACATCCCAGAAATGACCTGGGTACCCATTACTAGTACTTTAAAGAATACTATATTATGGAGAGCAGGATATAATATATAGGATATATTAAATTGCGACTTTATCTCCGAAGTTATGCAATCTAGAATTCAGTTTAAAAACTAACACTTTCTTCTCATTAAAGTAGAAGGAAATGGCTATAAAATTAGAACATAGCAAACATCAGAAAAAAGAGGTTTTCCATTTGTATTGATTTTTCCTCCAAATCTGTGAGGCTTAGTGATCCAGTGTTCATGACTATTGGTAGAAGCTCCTTTTTACATGTTTTTTTTATCAAGTTTTACCATACATTTAAACCCTGCGCAGAGGGTGTTTTGTGATGCTTAGTTATACCCAATCAGAATATCTTTCCGCATTATTTACGTTGGAGATGAATGGTAGAAAAGCAGGACCCGGGTGTTATTTTCATGCGTAAAGCTGTTTTGCAGGAGGTATGTTTGATTTTACAAGATTTTATGTGGGTACCGAAAAATAGTTCAGAATTCGAGAGGATGGGGGTTCCTGGGTGTTCAGATTCTTTTGATTATTTATTTATTTATTTTATTTCTGGGGGGTAGGGGTGGGGGGAGGGGGGAGAGGGTCACACAAGAAGAAAAGTGTGTTCAAGATTTGGGGGTGGGGGAATGAGGCCTGGGTATTCAAAAATGTTGGGAGGGGGGAGTCGAAACTTCCTCCAGTCTCCCTCCACTTTTTAAAAATAGAACAGCCCTTATATAGCGATGAATGGAACATGTGTCATTGTGGTCAACTCCCATAGTGTCATCTGACATAAGAATCAATTCTACCTTCGCCGTTTCTTTTAATTTGTATACTCTATATGCATCGGATACTGGTATTATTGAAAGCTGCACTGGCATTAGTTTTGTTATAGATAGTACCATCACCCCACTTCATTTGCTCTCCCTCGCAGCATTATTGTCCCGTGGCAGCATCTTGAACCTTGTTGCTCTGCGCAGTTTCGTTACCGGATGCCTTTCATTTTTTATTATTAAAAGTCGTTTCTTTGATAAGGATACACTAGTGATGGAAGCATTGATTTGTAAGAATTTTTTCACCATGGCAACTTTTCAAGAATTTAACTTTTAAGTATCACGTGATTGTAGTTTATGATACTTTTGATTCATAAATGCGCTTATCATATCTCAACAATAACTTTATAGCGATAACTTGATCTATTTTCAGATAATAGTAATAGCTCAAGGTAATTTAATGATTAAGTCTCTTCAGTTAGTTTCAGTTAGTTTCAGTTTTCGCAAGGTCCTGACAACTTCCAGCAGATGTAATTATTTCGTTTGAGTCTTATACAATAAGCCCGCTGAATTCCCGTTCAAGATTTACATTATTTTGACTTTAATTGTGTTTAAATATGACGGTGACGCAATTCACCCCTAAATTTTGAACATTTGTAAACGTTGTTGCCATTTGATTTTAATATGATGCCTCAAATATGATATTTAACACCACTGACAGGTGCCCCTCGAATGAACGATACTCTGAACGAGATTTCCGCAGTGACGTCATTATGGCCCTTGCTTCTGTCATAGGAATTTTTAGGATTTGCCACAACTAAAATGCTGCTATTATGAGTTGTTCTGTGAGGTAAACACGTGATATTCTTCATGAGCGATCTTTACGATCCACAAACAACGGAGGATCTCTCTATCTTGCCACAGGCGCTGCCAACGAGCTTACAATGTCCCGGCATGAGGGTAAGTGCCCTGACAAAAATTTTCAAAATGGCCGTCATGACATGCACTTCGTTTCTTATATCTCGTCATATTTCTCTTTTTGTATCACGAATGTCAAGTCCTTTAGCACACGTATACGTGTATAATACTCTCATTAAAGGATTTTATTCAAAATCATCGTCCATTAAATGTCATCATTGATTATGATGAAAAATACACCCCCCTGTTTATGCAGACATAAGTAAGAAGTCAATCATAAGAAGATGGATATTTTCAGAAATAAAATTTTGTTCTGTAAGATTGACAGTGCTTCACGACTTGTCTATCTGCGAATCATCACTTTATTTTGTTGACTGATGCACACCTATGTGTATTGATTTATTTATGAATGTGACTGTTGACATCAAAATACTTGAATTAATGAGAGCAGAAGATACTCCATTTGTAAAATGAAAATTGTACATTTTAGTCCAGACTGTAAGTGGGTTGTTTCCTATGTCATAACTTCCTGTTTGTACAGTGATGATAATGCTTGCTTAGTTCAGATTAATGGTAGCTGGGTCAGACTCTATTAGCCATTTTATTTAATGATGCTTCCTGGTTACAATAGAGTTGGGGAACCTCCCTAGATACCTGGCAATGTCAAAGTTCTTCCTCCCCAACCCAAATTTCTCCCTCAGTGCCCAAAACACTTAATACCTGACCGAACTATGATGATAAATGTGAGCTACCTATCTTTATTTTTTCGAAAATTTCACTTAAACGGACAGGAACTCCAAAATTCTTCAGAGCATAATTTGTTTATGTACATACACTGGCAGCCATATTTAGGCATTGCGACACCTATCATGTGTCAGATGTCGAAGCCCGAGGTCAGCAAGGGGCCCATTCAATTTCTAAATCGGCAAATGCTGCAGGTCCTTTTAAGACCATTTTCATATATGTATAATTTACTTCTCAAATCAATCACCATGAACTACTCTCTTCTTTGTCAGAATCTTTAGTTAGGTATTTTCTGAGTATTTTTATTTATCAACGGAGATCTTTTAGATACAAGTGTACATTTTTCAGTGATCGGATACAGGAGAAGTAGCAAAAACAAAAGTAGTGACACGCCTCCCTATACATCCAAGTAAACCCCTATGATATTATTTGAGCAATTGTGTTAAGAAATGAAGTCGCTATGAGGCAAAGAATTTTTAAAAACATTAATTACCAGGTATAGAGAGGTGTTTTGATGTTTGTATCTTATAATCAATTCAAAAAAATATATATATATCATGGTATAGCTGTTGGTTAGACTAATGGTTGATAGGCTAAGTTTGTTGTTTGTGGCTGTAAGAACTATAAGCGAGACTTTCATCTTCATTAAACTCGAATATTACAACTATAAACATTTATACTTATTATAATGATGCATAATAATGATAATACCCTTATTCAGTGTTATGGGAATGAAATTAAGGTGGAAGAAGTAGAACCTTAATTATATGCTTGAAATTGACATTTTAAGAAATTGTATATATACTAAAAGATATGGTCAGGTCACTCAGGTGTTATGAGAGGTGATATTTGAGCGATTTTGAGGGTTTGGGTGTCCAAATGGTGCTTGATTTCCTGGTTATAGGTCTACAATCCTAGCAGGACTAATTGCTCTTAATCCACTTGAATCATAATCAGTTTAACCTACACAAGTCAACAACTCACCGAGTTAAAAAAGATCAAAAACATTCATAGATATTATATGAATTGCAATATGGCCAGGGCTCGACAAATAGCATAGTCCCATCTCCCGGGAGATCTGAATTCTAATAACAGCCCTGTCGGGCTACCTAAAGTTAAATTCAGGTAGTCCCGCTGGACTACCTGAATCGTGGGGAAGTTACCCACTAAAATGCTACAAAATGGTAGTGAAAAAAAGAAAAATATAGCATCCCTTAAGCATGCAAGCTACAAAAAAGAAGGAAAAAGCATAAGTACCATTACTAATATGAAAAGGGGGAAAGCACCTTTTTGGAATAAATGGCGGGGTTACCTAAACTGCTGGCGGGACTACCTGATTTGGGGTTCAGGTAGCCCTGCCAGCCTACTTTGTCCTTCTGGGCACCGTCGAGCCCTGATGGGCGTGATGGCCCTAAAATAATTCCCTTTCTAGTCAGAGAAATCATGAAACAATTTTTCACCAGTGTTCAAACTTAAGCTTGCCTACTTGAAAATGCAACTTAATTTGGCATTGGGCTCCAAGTTTTCCACAATTGACAGTTGGTTGAATTGGAAGTATGACTGATACATATACATTATACACATATATTAGGGCTGTCATCGATACCGGCAGTATCGATGGATCGCTGGCGAAGCCCTAGCGATAATCGATACGCCAGAAATGCTGGGGTATCAATTTGCTATAAAAAATGATAAAAACTGGTTGGATACGTTGCAACTCGCGAAAACTGCCGTAACCAACCAGAAATCTTTTCTAAAAAAGTCCAAATAAGCGAGAACTTACCTCAACTCAAAAACGGAAGTTGATGAGGACGGACGATCTCTGGTGCACTACTGCGCAGGTCACCGCAATGCATTGTTGGGTCCCGTCGAGACGATGACGGGCGAAGACATATCGGCGCTAATGGCGAGATCGCAAATTGTAGGTAGATTTTAGTTATTGTTAGAGGCGGGGATTGCTGGGGAATGAAAATTTAATGCGTGAAAAGCTAATTGCATATATATTAGCCAAAAACCAAGCGTGAGGCAATTTCTAGTGTGAATCGATAGCGAATCGAATCGAAGTGCCGTATCGGTAAATATCTTTTCGATTATCGAATCGCTAAAAAATCCTTAGTGATGACAGCCCTAACATATATATATACTCAAATCACCCATACTGAATCACCCATTCCCGGGGCATTTCACAGTAATTGGTCCGCAGACCTCAAATTTTCATAATGGATTTATGATATTCTTTCAACTTAGTTAAAAAAGAAAACATTCTATGGTTCATGAATCTATGATTATTTTTTTTCTGACTTAAGTATATTTGGAGATATCGCAATTTTAATCCAAAGTTCTGTATTCCACAGGGTGCGAACGGGACATTTGAAAAATTGAGATATTTCAACTATATTTCTATATTTTTACTAATTACTTTAACAGACATGATAATTTATGGCTATGTAATCAAGTGATTATGGAAAAATAGCAGAAATATTTCAAAAGCATGCTTAAATGGCCTGTCCTAGATGCAGATGTCCCGTTCGCACCCTTTCAACTTCCAAAAGTTTTGATATTTTCAAAACTAGGCATGTCATTAAAAAATCAATAAGGAATCTCTTCCTATCCACTATATACTACATTATGAGTTATCCGAAATGTGTATTAACTCCATGTGTAGCAGTAAATTACAACTTTTAAAAAGGGTGCGAACGGGACAGTATGGTTGCGAACGGGACACTTAGGGTGATATTTCCATACTTGAACTCCCTCTCTTCATATAGAAGATCACTGTACATTTGAATAAAGTTATCTGAGTATATAAGCTGGAAATGGAATCAATATTTCTGCAAATATCATTAGTTTTACTAGTCTTAGGGTCTCATACCTATTTGGGAGCCTGGGAGGTACTGAACTCCTGCATCAAAAGGTTAATTTGGTATTCACCATTTCACCTCTGTGTATGGATACAATGGATACTTAGATTGATATTAGCTGCTATTGTTATAAAGAGTAGCTTTTAAATTATGGTTTATATGCTTGTATAAGTTGTATAAGCTTCATATTTGATTGAAAGGGGTGATTGTTTGTACCTAAATGAAGTGATATCATCTGGATTTTATATACTAGAAAGTCACATCGAAATTAGATGAATCTTCATAAAATACTAATGTGCTGAGAATCAACCCTTTATGTATGATAAATTCTGGTAATCAGTTGATAGCCTTTACATGTGTAGAATAGTTAATTCATGTTTTTTTGAAAATATATGGTAGCCTTCACTTTTAAGTGCATTACCAAGGATGCTTCGAGTTGAAATTCTGCTCCGTACTTTCAGCAGGTACCTTACATAACAGAAAATTAAAATTCTCCCTTGTAGCAGCATAAATTCATGCTTAAAAGGTTTTTTTTGCTGCTAAGCTTGGTGTAATATCCTAATATGATGGTTTTAGGCATTTTCCTCATGATTTCTTGATAAAAAGACGTGTTTTTCTTCATGGGACAAAAGTGTCCCGTTCGCACCTGTCCCGTTCGCAACCGACTTCACATGATAAATATCAAAATTTCTCTTTCATAAAGCACATTTCTGGGAAACAAAGGTAATCATGGTGTGCACAAGTATTTTGGTGATCTAATCATGCTACTTATACAGATGTAGAGCTGGTGACAAAGCAGAAAATTTGAAAACGTAGCGAATTATTCAAAATGTCATGTCATAAGATTTGAAATTTCTTCCTTCTATCAGCATAAATGTATGCTTAAAAGGTTTTTTTCTGGTGCTAAGCTAGGTATAATATCAAAATATCATGGTTTTAGGTATTTCCTTAATGATTTCTTGATAAAAAGACTTGTTTTTCTTCATAGGACAGAAGTGTCCCGTTCGCACCCGTCCCGTTCGCAACCGACTTCACATGATAAATATCAAAAATTTTCTTTCATAAAGCATGTTTCTGGAAAACAAAGGTAATCATTATGTGCACAAATATTTTGGTGATCTAGTCATGTTACTTATACAGATGTAGAGTTGGTTACGAAGCAGAAATTTTGAAAGTAGCGAATTATTCAAAATGGCACGTCATAAACAGTGCAGAAAACAGTATCACAGGTCTTTCGCGCCCAGCTGGGCGCGAAATTTTTTTGTCTTACCTGCCTAACTGGAAGCTTACCTGCCCAACTTTGGGAGTGAAAATTTGGAAATTTACCAGCCCAAAAGAAGACTTGTATGCCCATTTACTTTTCAGGTACATTTTTCTTGCCCAAATACTTGCCCAAATCTTTCCCCAAATCACTAAACCCTATGAAGTTGAAATGGGAGTTAAGGAGATACTTATTATTTCACATCAAATTAACTAACTGTATGCTGTAGTTAAGGTTTTTGATGTTGATGCCAGTTTATCTTTCCAGGCCAGACTCATTATTAGATGAACATCATTTGGTGGTTCTTCAACAATCAGAAGAAGATGGCATAAAAGCTTGCTGGTTCTTCAACAATCTGAATCCGACAAAAAGATGGCGTAAAAGCTTGCTGGTTCTTCAACAATCAGTGAAAGATGTCTTCATGTCCAAGTCCAAAAAAATTGATTGAACTGTGCCTACTTGGAACTTGTATTCTTCATCAAAAATATATGCATTCAATCAAATGAATCAATAAATAAAATTGAAGTATCAAAGAAACATTCATACTTGAAAAGGCTACATGAGAGGAGAAGGACCAGCATTGAGCCCTGTGTATAGTGACATATTGTGTTTTGAGGACATTGAGACATAGATCATTATCATATACCCTGTTTCTACCACTTGTCAGTGCAAGACCCTTACCACTTTTTGTAATAATAAATTTAAATATCTCTCGAATGGTCCAAGACTAACCCTCACTCCAAAAAAGGTATTTGGACACAATAGTGAAAAAAAGTGTTTGTTACAGAATCATCCAAAATTAGCATCTGTTTTGTACCCCTTTAATCTAATATCACGTTAATCCAGCCACTCCCCCCCAAATTTATTTATATAGATAATGCATGAGAGTATAAGTTAGAATGAAAATGATTAAACAAAACACCTGAAACTGCTGAAAGTCAGATATGTGTGAATGAAGAGAAACAAATTAATACATCACACATTAAAATCATTTTAAAATGCTATGTATAGAAAGTAAAAACAATACAGCATCCAAGAAAAAGAGAATGCTATGAAGAGATAAACAAATTCATTAAAACAAAGATTACAGAAGAGGGAGAGAAGAAAGATAAAACATCATTGAAATCATTGAAGTATTCATCTTTTTTACTAGTACATCTTACCCTCTATAACCCTAGTCACTTTTAATAAGATATTGACCTGGTGGAATAACTGGGAACTAACCTGACCATTGACAACCCTTTTACTGATTTTACACTAAATTAATTCTGTTAAGCAAAAATAATAATAATATTTATAAATACAGGATGAGAAATCTGGCCAGCCATTGAGGCATATAAAGGACCAAGTACAATAACAAATACAATTATATTACACAATTTAAATCAATAGTCATCAAAAAATGTCATACAATATAGAATCTGTCTAGCCTTGAAGGTTTATCGTGGGTCAGATAGATAAAAGTTTCTCACTCCTAACCACACTATCCCAGATTAAATCTAAAATCCAGTTGGCCAAGTTTATGTAAAATGGTATAACAGGGACTAGAATGGTTTAAAAACTAAACAGCATATTACACTTGTGACCTTCTATCATACATCCAGGTTAAACACACAACTGCAGGTCTCAGTAAAAACATATTTATTTACACTTCCAAAAATTCCCTGATGTAGATTACCGCTAATGCACCAGTCAAATGAAGCCCCTGGAGAATGAGGCTGATAGGCTGGAGCACAAGGCAGGGATAGTGGATACCCCAAAAATCCTCCTCATAAATATCCTATTTACTTGTTTTAGATTAGCCCATTCGACCGTCAAACAGTGGGCAAACAAATGAAATTAGATCTTGTCATTGTGCAAATCAACACAATAAAAGTTGATTTTTCAAATAGATTTAAAAAAAAAAGATTTAATGCCCACATGTCTAGAAAATATGGTTCACAAAATGTGCCCCAGGAGTGGGGATTACTGACAAAAAATGTGCTATAGGGGTTGGGACTATGCAACATGCAATATAGGGCAGAAGGTCAGAGCACTATTCCTGACCCCCCTCCCCTTCTCCCTCGGAGGAGACTGACTGGTGCATTAACCTGGTTAATTAATCCTAATTATACTCCATCCAAAACTGGCAAACTGAAAGAGCAATTGGCTACCAGAAGTACCAGTATATGTTATGTATAATCTACTATTAATGTTACAATACTACCTTCTAGTACTGTTCATGATTTCTTAAAAACTGATGCTTGAATGTTTATACTTGTATACCAAGTTCTCAAAGTCATCTTCAACTTTAAAGTGAATTGATGAATTCAGTTATCAAGCTGTAAAGCCACACGCACGACTCGCAACACTATAACAATGATTGCTTGTCAGCGGCTCCTAGCGGCGGGGAGTATAGTTACGCTCTTCAATTAGAAGAGGTCTGACTTCCGGCCTGCCCGCCGTGGATGAGCGGTGGCCCGGGAAGCATAACCACAGGGAGCATACTATCTCTCCTGGCCACTATCGGCTCCCTGTGGATATCAGACGGCTGACCGCTAACGAGTACAATGTGGTGTTGACCCTCTTCTACTTCTTATGTCTCTAACATGCCCAGATGGGCATGTGAGATTTGAACATTACACGCCCACCCACAAACTTGCACGCATTTTGCGAGTGGGCGCGTATCTGTTTTCTGCACTGCATAAAATTTGAAATTTCTTCCTTCTGTCAGCATGAATACATGCTTAAAAGGCTATTTCTGCTGCTTAGGTTGGTATAATATCCAAATATGATGGTTTTAGGTATTTTCCTAATTATTTCGTGGTAAAAAGACTAGTTTTTCTTCATGCGACAAAAGTGTCCCGTTCGCACCCGTCCCGTTCGCAACCCACTTCACATGATTAACATCAAAATTTCTCTTTCATAAAGAATGTTTCGAAAAAACAAAGATAATCATGGGGTGCACAAGTATTTTGGTGATCTAGACATGCTACTTATACAGGTGTAGTGTTTGTAACAGAGCAGAGATTCTGAAGTTAGCAAATTATTTTAAATCTCATGTCGCAGAGGTGTCCCGTTCGCACCCTGTCTTTTTTTAAACATAACTCTTTATTTTGAGAACAGATTTTTAAAATTGAAGTAGGTATAGAAAGCCATAGGTGGAATGGTTCATATGGACTGAAAATGAATGATTTCAAATCAGTTGTTAAAATATTATCCAGTGTTTTCTTCTGCAAATTGTCCTGTTCGCACCCTGCGGCTTACCGTGAAATGCCCCTCCCTCATGTTTTTCTTCGTTGTATTGGTAAGGTATAAAGACTTAAAAAATAGCTTGTTTTAAACAAGAAAAATATCTAGTTGACCCTAAAATCTTGCAAAGCAATCCCACATTTTAGCCACTAACATAGCGTGCCCTGTTCAAACATATTGGTCATTCTTTAAGTGCTCTGGTTCTGATGATCAAATTAAAACTTAAAACTTTACAAACATTTTGCTCATGTTGCCAATTTTGGATATCTGGTTTAAAAACCCTTGCTCTAGATAATATGAACCTTACCTCCAGCACTGTTCTCTCACTTACAGGCACCTGGTTTCTAAACCCTGGCTCTAATATGAACCTTATTTCCAGCAGGGACTTAGCCAGGACTTGTATAGCCTGTCTTTTGGACAGACAGTTTTTTGAAAACCCTCCTATTTGGGCAGGCAAGATTTTCTATGAAAAGGGTTTTTGGGTAATAACCAAATATTTTCCTACCAAATCATCTCCTATAACTATGGCATAAGTGTAAATAGCTCCTTTTGACACATTAGGCTAAATTATATAATGACTAGATGTCAGAGTAGCTATATCTGGACAGGCAGAAATTTCAGAATTGCTGTAGGGCTCGATCAAGCACATGTTAGCATCTAAGCCAAAATATTTTTTCATCCGTAGCACATCATGCCTTGTATTGCTAGAAAGCTGGTTATTTCTAGTTTCAGAATATCTTTGTTTTGTTTGTTTGTGTCCGCAAATAAAAAAGTTAAGGATGTTTGAGTTAATGGTGTCCACGTTTTATCAAAATGAGACATCAGCATTCATTTTTGCTATCTGATTCATTAACACCATACTTTCCTTTGAATGATAAAATCAACTCAAATTTAGGCTTAAACTAGGTTTTTGGAGGTCCTCCTCTAATCACTTGACAAAAAATTGTATTTGGAAACTTGAAAAGTGTTTTTTGTGGAAGTTGGAAATTGGGATACTTGTGACTCTGTCACACAAAAAACATGTTTTTTTAATTTTTCTCATATAGAAAATTGGACTAAAATGCTCAAAACTTAATTAAAACAGGTAAATTGGATATGATGAATGATGAAATAGCTATTTTGGAAAAATTTCATTATTATGGTAGTTTTTGAACTAGGTAAAAATCAGTGACTCCGTCACGTGACGGAGTCACAGCTTATGTCATGCAGGATATTAGGAAGAATAAATGAGGGAAACATCAACCTCTGCAATAAAAAGGCTTCTAATGGTTTGTTGATAACAATTTTAAGTTACTAAGATGTTATCAACTAGTATAGAGATCATTACTTAGACTCAAAAATGGTCTTGTCAGTGGGAACAAGTGTTTCTAGGTACTGATGTGATCTGAGTTACTTTTTCATAGCTTAACCCTTTGTAAGCAAGTAGGATGAGATATGGTATCAATTTATTTCTTAATATGCACCTCTTTTCTGTGTTAGTAGCTCTGGAAATGACCTTTCTCTGAGGTCTGTACCATACCATAGCATTAAGATGACAGTTCCAATAGACAGGAGACTTGCCCTATGCATTTTCAAGATGATAGTGCTCAGTAAATAAGCCTATTTCTCAATTGTATATACATATACAGTACCATAGCTTCAATAGATTTTTCCTTGAAAAGTGTTGTCTGGAACTACAAAACATTCTAAAATCACCAAAACGAAAGCTGTTGGTTTTGTATTAATGGCTATAACATTTTTTTTCTTGAATTTTTTCAAAAAATAAAAGTACATGTAAATATCAGAAAGTTGGCAAATCGTTTTAGTTGTCACAAGTATGAATAGGTTGAGAAAATATGCTAATCCAAAACTCTTTATAGTTATGTGTTTCCTTGCATTGCCTTAATAAAGCAAGTACATTTCTGTAAATAATTCTGTTCCCCAGTTTTTCACATCTTCATAACTTACAACAGGATAGTTCCAAAATCCATATCCCATTGTCTTAACCTATTGCTCTAAATTATCCTATTCTTCAGTTCTTTACAGTACTATAGCTTTGATGTCCCAAAATACATTATGTTCTCCTAACTCGTGGCATTGGCTTAATATAGCAAAGTTCTTTTTAGTCAGTTTATTCCATGGTTACACAGGTCCATAGCTTCATACATGATGCAGTGACAAAACATGATATTTTCCTGTCTCAATGTATTGTCTTAATCTGCTGATGCGGATTGCCTTTACTCCAGTGCCACACCTTTCAGGGGCAGTACAGGATATACCTGCCAAATTGCAATTCCCTGGTCTGGGCCGTCTGGCTTCTGACCAGTAAGTACATCCCTGTCTGGAGCCTCAGCTATTAGTACAGGATATCAACCCAATAAACACATGCCACAATGCTTACACTGCTTTTGTTTCTCAGTTATGTATTTTAGGAAGTGAGAAGATGTAAAGGGGCTATGAGTAGATATCAAACCTCTCACCCTCTGTCAATGTAACTACCTCAAGAGTCAAGACGGAAAGAATTTCTATGGCAAAATACCTAAACTGTTCAGAGAATATACTATCTGTATTGTTGTGTTTTTCAAAATGTGTTTCATCTTTGTTGAGTGTTAATGTTCATTTAAACTTTAAATTTCAATGAGACACATAAATCTCCAAAAAAGTTGATAATTAATGGCAAATTAGAAGA
Source organism: Maea johnstoni (assembly GCA_963942565.1). Classification (NCBI taxonomy): domain Eukaryota; kingdom Metazoa; phylum Annelida; class Polychaeta; order Spionida; family Magelonidae; genus Maea; species Maea johnstoni. The sequence goes on along the minus strand of OZ012694.1, from coordinate 43,237,163 downwards.
AAACCCATCATTTGCACTATCAGTGTGACTCCGTCACAGTGGGCAAATGTGACTCCGTCACAAGACTTTGTCTGACATTTTGCTCAATAAAATCATTGTTGGAGATCATTTTTACTAAATATTTAGTTTTCTTATAGAAAACAATATTTCAAAACATACCATCTAAGAAAACTTTGAAAATTCTGAAAAGAACAGCATGTTATGGGGTTTTGAATTAAAGGGCTAAAATCAGGTGCTAATTTCGTGTGACTCCGTCACAGGCAACAAATTTCCACTTTTTGGCATTAAAAACTTTTTAAGTAAAATTATCTCTTCTATAATATGAAAGTACAAGTGGAGACCTTTATAATGATGTATAGTATGATTGGCTAGCTGTATGGCTTAATGGGGAAAATTCCTGACAACTGCAATTTTGTGACTCCGTCACAGCTTGATCGAGCCCTGTAATAACAGTCTTAGTCGGCAGGGTGTTTTAGTGTCCTTTTAGACACTCAGCCCTTAAAAATCATCAGGACAGTGAGGACAGTCAGGACACCCACATTTTTTGTGAGTAATTTCTTCTAGATGTCAATCTCAAGCATATACTTAATTTTTTTCATCTCCATATAATTCCCATGACGTTGTATTCAAGGATATCATGCCTTATTTTGATAAATGTATACATGTTTATGGTTGAAATTTGAGTATATTCGGGGCTCGTGTTAAGATTTTATCCAGGGAACCAATTTGCATGCCATCTTCTAAAGCTACCTAGAGGTAGTGTGTATAGAAACCAGTACATCTTTGGGTTCCCTGCAGAAATTTGAGGTAGCTGCAAGTAAATTCAAGGGAACCCTTGGCTCCTGGTACCCCCTGATTTCGAGCCCCGATATTGTGGTCCCCCTTAAACATTAAAAATTCCGGCTGTAAGACCCTGATCTCCCACACTGTTTTCTCTCACTGACAGTCTCTCTCTTTTGTCTTTTCAGGAGTAAGCTGTGATTCTTGCTTGAAGGGCAATTATCGAGGCCGCCGTTATAAGTGCTTGATATGTTACGACTATGATTTATGCTCGACGTGTTACGAGGCGGGCGCCACGACGACCAGACACACCACGGAGCACCCAATGCAGTGCATTCTTACTAGGACCGACTTTGGTGAGTTCTAAGGAGTTTTAGGAATCAGGGCTTGAAATCATTCTAAGGAGTTTTAAGAGTCAGGGCTCTAAATTAAGTTTTTTCCAGGGAGCCCAATTGCATCGTCAAATGCTACTTGACCCATAAACACTCGTAGTGGTCAAAGCAACCTGGCTATTTTGATGAAATCTTTCAAGCAAAAGCATATTTGGGAAAATATTAGGAGAAATGTTAGTAAGAATTCTACCTACAAATCCTCTTCAAATATTCTGCATAGTGATTTTAAATTTGCAATATTTTATCGAAAGTATCTTGGATCCAGATGGCAATTTCAAGAGTAACTCTTAAGCATTAATGATTGTCCTAAAGTTAAGGCTAGGATGATCAATCGTAAGCTCGATCCATCGGTCTGATCGGCATGAAATCCGACCTGGTCGAGTCAAGTTTTGGAAAATCGATTATTTCCGATTATTGCTCACATTGCTAACATCGTAAAAAACAACGCAATTTCCTCCACAAAACCCTTATTGACCACTCATTTGACCACTTATCCCAAAGTTACAGCGGCTAATAAACACATTTGCCTACCTTAACTGTTGTTTTCATGCCTATCCTCGCTGCTGCATCCATTTTACATAGCGACTTATACTTGTATTGACAAGTCTGATTTTCAAAATAGCGCCGTCGCCGTTCCCACGCTATACTTCGCTTTACTTCCGGGTTCGGTACTAGCGTGTTTTGAAGGATATAGCACTCTCAAAATAATTGTTTTTAATCGATTGATCAGTCGGAAACTTCGACGATTAATCGAGCCGAAATTTCAGAACGATTCCTAGCCCTACCTAAAGGTGCGGTATATAAACCAGTTTACCTTTGGGCTCCTGCAGAATGTGGAGGGAGCCGCAGGAGAATTCAAGGGAGCTCTAGGCTCTAGCTAATTTCAAGCCCTTGGAATGAGTCAAAATTTCAGCTTAAATAATCAGGAAATTTTATGCAGGGTCTGACACTAAGATTTAGGCTAGGGGCCCGAAAAGGTCTTTTGATTATAAATAGTGGTCAAAAACAGGACTCCTGGTTAATATACATAATATTTTGGGCCCCTAGTCTAAAAAATCTAGGGGCCCACAGCAAAATCACAGCAAAGTCGAACCCTGTTATGTGATGATTTTAGGTGATATTGACCACCAGGAACTCCTGAACATAATTAGTGTGTCAAAATAATGCCTCTCCCATCGGCAGAAGGTTGAGATTAATGATATTGAAATATGGCAAGCAAGGAAATATGCCTGTGCCTATGGTTGGTTCATTTAACATGTGTTAGTGTGTTACCTGACCTGAACATTTAGAGTAGGGTCCATGAAAAAACTCTTGATTACCTAGATATCCAAAATTATAGATACTTGATGAGTTCATTTTCGGGAGCCTGGAAGTCTTGTATGCTTATGATTTTCTAATAAATAAATCTTAACCCCCTTCCTTTTGAAAGTTTGATAGTTTTATTAAAAGTTGCTCTTTTTTGTGTCCCAGATTTGTATTATGGCTATATTGTATTCACTTTGTGACTCATGTTTGTTTTTTCTCCAGATTTGTATTATGGAGGTGAGACGTTGACAGCTGAGCAACCGCAGTCTTTCACGTGTCCGTACTGTGGCAAGATGGGCTTCACGGAGTCCACCCTGCAGGAGCACGTGGCCTCAGAGCACGGAGACTCATCCATGGAAGTGGTAAGCATGGTCTTAGCCAATATTTGGAAATAGGGTGTCCAAATAGAGGTTTCATAGACTTTTGCGTGTCCAAAGTGTGGTACAAAGTATATACTACTAATAAGATAAACCCTATATATTGACAGATTTTGCTTTTTTAAGCCAGTAACTGCTTTGTGTGTCTTATAAAAGTGACACTACATCTTCTATCTTCTAAGAAAAGTCTTCATCAACAAATTCTGACATAAATTTTTGGGTGTCCAAAAACAGTGTTCTGGGTGTCCAAATGACACGCTGGACGCATAGGTGGCTAAGCCCCTGGTGGTAAGCACAGAATGACTACGACTAAGCCACATCTCAACTAAGCAGAGAACGACTACGACTTAACCCAGTCACATCTCAAACAGGGTCTTAGCCAGGATTTTAACCCTTAATGCTGCTGGTGGCTAATTTTGTCATTACAAAATGATGCAAAAAAACTGAAAATTGGCTGAAACCCTGGCATATCTGGGTACTCATTTGAAAAATCTCAACAAGAGCCATCTAATGAATACCAACATGACAGGGTTTACATGGTTTTCAAAAATCGTTGCGTCCTTGTGCTTTGTATGAAAGTAGCCTCAGCATTTGAAGGGTTAACCAGTATTTTTTAAATGCCTGTCCAAAACAGCAATTCAAAAATTTCTGCCCCTCCAGATTTAGCTCCTCAGTTACTTCAAATCCTTATACCAACTACATTTACTAGTCTATCGTGACGAATCTTGTTCAAGCGAATTTCTATTGACGTGCGCTTTAGAAAACACAAGCGTGATGGTCTCTTGGGTCTCCACTGATAAATGGTCCCTAACGACATGGCTGTCTGCTTTGACCATGCAGATTCCTTCGAGCTAGATCATTTTGACCAAGATTTTCATCTCATTTTTTGGCTGAAATTGAATAACGATACTGTCTTCGAAGCCAGTATTTTAGAATATGACAGATATGAACCCACTCTTGGTCCAAGGTCTTGTCGCAGGTACAACTTGAATTCTGACAGGACCTGAAAATCAGCATTTGCTATGTAAACCACATGCTGTTAGTAATTTTGAGGCTTATGGGAACATTCAGAATGTTTTAAAAATACAAATCGTGCTGATCCCCTGTTGAGGTAGGACCTTGGACCTTACCAAAGATATGAATGATCATATGGTAGACTCTAATTTTCAAGTAAAGGGTGAGTCTTGACATTTTGCCGAAAAACAAAACACATCCAGATATGTTTTTTAAGGGTGCCACATCACCTCAAAAAAGCCACTTATTGATAACTTTACCATATGTTAACTATTAGATGTTACCTTAACAATATCATAAGTGCCGTTGTCTTCATTGAACTTAGTTTTCAGATATTCTTGCTTTAAAAATGACCCGTGTATTGAGTAGGGTTCTACCTTAAATTGGAACAGGAATCCAAAAGAGCGTACCTTTAAACATTTTAAGTGGTTCAACTTGTTTAGATTTTATAACAATGTTAATTTAATTCTGTTTATTGCAGGTGTGTCCTGTGTGTGCAGCGCTACCTGGTGGTGACCCCAATCACGTGACTGATGAATTTGGTGCTCATTTGACATTGGAACACAGGGCTCCTAGAGATTTCATATCCTTTGTGCAGAGGGTTTTAACTAATATTATAGTTAAAATATTTGTTTTTCATTTGCGTATCGTATCTACCTAACAATACTATTTGGTGGTTAGACTCTCAGTAAATTACCTGACACTACTTTAAAGAAAATGAGAACAGTTGTTTATTTTTCAGGAAATATCTTTCATTTTTATAAATTTATGATTTTTAAAATATTTTTTATGACAAAAGCATCTCAAGACTTTCAACAATTCAAAAAAAAATCCTTTTATAGTTAGTTTTTCACTACATGCAAGTATGATTATAGACTTACACCCTTTTTAATTTCACTGCATCAATACCTGATCTATAGTGAATTATGTATGTATATCTAGTGAATGTATTGTATGTGTGTTTGCCTTAACCCCGCTGCACGATGAACCTGTAGGTGGCTCTCGCCACGTGCGGAGGATCCCGCACCCGGGCCGCGGGGTCAGCGGCACCAGGGCGCGGCGCAGCAACATGCATTTCTCCTCCGCGAGCTCAGCATTATCAGGTCTCTCCCCCAGCGGCCGCGAAACCATGGACCCTATCGCTGGTAAGATATACAATACAATACAACACTTCCTGTGTACATGTTTGTAACCCTTCTGCTCTCAGTAGTCTCTTATCCAAGCACCTGGTAAGACAGTCATTTGTACCCACAGTTAGTAGAAGAGAGCTATCATTAGTTTTGATATGCAAAACTAAAAAGAAGTGATATCAAATTTGAGTTTGAAATCAGTTACTTATCCTCATATTGGAGATTATCTTGTCTATATTTCCTAAAATTCTGTTCTGTGTTCACTTCCTATGTCGTAGTTTCATCTACTGGTAACGGTCAGCTCTAGGGTTATTTATAGGAGACATAGGATCTTCTGATGAAATCTTTCTGCGAATAATAAGGAAATCCTGGCATTTTCCCAGCATTATTCTTGGGGAATTTTTGGATACAAGCATTACCTGCTACATTTGGTGAGGGTAAAGCTGGGGTTCCCCTCTACCTATTAGTTATTAGCAAACCTTTTGAAGTTGCATGTGCAAAATTTACCAAAATTAGGTCCTTTGGAGGCAGGCAGTATTGTTTATGATGGATTGTTAAGTATTGCATTCTTAAGGAAATATTAATAATTTTATACCATGGCAAAAATCTTAAAGGTGCTGATCTACACTCTGGAGTTTGTGTTTGAGGCCATGTCTCCTAGTGTACTACCACAACAGGCTAAGACAATGGGACAATTTGCCTACCAGCACTGATTCCTAATTCTGTATTGAGTACCCAAACCTGCGGAACCATTCACAGATCATAGGTGGTTCTATTAGAATAAAATTGTCCTGTTTCTTTATTGTTAGGTTGGATAAACCTCCCCTTCCCCCATGTTTTTGTATTGTTGCTCCTAATTCAAGTTGCCTGAAGATTCTGATTAGATTGTGCATGAAAAGGGTAGTTAGGAAAATATTTGAGGTAGATGTGTTGAAAAGACCACCATCGACAACTCTCCTTCAAATATTTTGTAAAATCCTTCTTAATTTCAATGTTATTGTTTAAAGTATGTTCAATCCAGACAGCGACTGCTAGAAGAACATAATTAACACATATTTGAAAAACTTCTCATCAAATATGGTTAAAAATTAAAAAAGAAAAATCTGAGGAGGGGTTGTTATACCTTATTGGAGATGGCCATTTTCAGTTAAATATTTCAAAATGTTATACCAATATATTTTTATAAATAGCAGACCATGTGTACACTCAAGATGTAAATATGTTACAATGTGTCACCTGACTGTTTCCCTTTTAGGTTTTCTCCTCATGTTTGCATATGTAATCCTGTAACACACCTGAATAGCCAGCTGGCTGGGTGAAGGGATAGGACGCCTCAATGTAAAAATGGGCTGACAATAAATCGCAGCTGTATTATAATTTATAACATAGCGTACTGTAGGGTGGACAATCACAAACTTTGACTTACTCACCCATCAGCTGGGAGGGTGAAGTGAAAGAATACCTCAGAGTAAAAATGGGGACTACAATGAACAGGGACCTTGTCATAACATAGCATACTGTAGGGTGGGCACAATCACCAACTTTGTCTTACGATTCAGAGGTTTAATTTGTGAACTTTTAACTCCAACCTATGTACTATGAAATGAACATATTTTCTCAGTTCTACATGAATTTCATCAGCACATGTCAGTGAATGTTATGCTTATCCTCTTTCTCAGCTGTGTTATGGAAAGATGATGTTACAATATTGGGTCATACTCTTATTGCAGCAAAATAGGAAACTACAATCCAAGAATGGGATGCTGGTTCAAAACCTTAACAATTTTCAAGTATTTCTCTAAATAGTTGTTCTAATAGGAAAAGCTCTTACTGATATATTTGTAAATATTTCTTGCAAGTATCGTTATATCACTCTGATCTCAGTATGAATGGATTAAGGTAAACAATCTCGACTGAAAAAACTTATCTCATTAAAAAAAAAACTTAAGTGACCTTATTTGGAATATATTCATTAGTTTGTGAGCTGATAGTAGGTTCTCAAGTGCCCAGATGATAAAAATCCAGAATGAAGATATATTCATTATATTATACTTATGGCTTTTCACATTTTTCACTTCAAAATCCATACCATTCATTCATTGTTCATTTGGTGTTGTTTGTGTTGTTGTTGTTGTTGTTGTTGTTGTTGTTTGTGTTGTTGTTATTTCCCCGTGTTGTTCACTTATTATTTCATCCCACCATCAATACCATATACCACCTTTGGCTACATATCATAACTTGCATGTCTAGAACTGGGAAGATGCCCCTCGCTACCTGCCTTTCAACAGCTGATTATCAACACACACACACTTGTATATGTATATATATATATATATATATATATATATATATATATATATATATATATATATATATATATATATATATATATATATATATATATATATATATATATATACATACATACATACATACATACATGTATATATATATATGTATATATATTATATATATATATATATATATATATATATATATATATATATATATATATATATATATATATATATATATATATATATATATATATATATATATATATATATAATTAAACATGTGTTTATGATTCAGTGTTTCTCAGAAGTTTATATGTGGTTGATAAATCGTACCAAAGTTCCAAACCAAAAAGACCAAATCATATCAAGTACATGTATTTCTATAATTGCCGCCAGTTTGCTTGCTTGATAGTTTTGACCGGTTTTGGTTGTTAGGTATCTGTTGAGGGTTTGGTTTCCAAACTTGTAGTAGTAGATTAGTAGTGGTGACATGATTGAAAATATTGCCTTCAAATTTAATTATTTTTTTTGGAAATTGTGTTATCTCTCTGGCCTTTCGTAGATGGGGAAGTGCAGATGTTAAGATACAGCCCTGGACACCTGGGCGGATCCGTGCTTACCGTAGGCCGTGAGTAGCTGTTCATTCTTAGTTCTAGACATCAGTGCACGCATACACCACCACACCCTGCCTCAGAACACCCCCATACCCTTTATCATACCACCTCACAATCTAGGGGATGGGGCAGAGCCACAAAGCGGGTATAGATAACCCACAAGGAAATTTGATTTTACGGAGGCAGTTCTCTCAATAGTTATCAAGATGTTGTAGGTCCACAAGGCACATGATATTGAGGTTCTGTATACCTATAACCAAGTTAATTGAATGGCTATCGCACACTTAATGTTTTGTGATCAAACATCAAAAGGAAATGATTTGAAATTTGTAGCTGAATTATGGCCTACTATAATCGTTTTCACATTTCTATGATAGAACTCTTACACTGCAGAAGAAAGAAGTAGGTTGGTCGTCTTTAGTCCTTGTTTTAGTCTCCAGTCAAAATGCCTTGTTAGTAAAAGCAGTCCATAAAATTGCATCTACTTTCATATCACTTTATATTCTAAACTAGAATCATAATCATTATCATACATATCTTCGTTGTCATAGTCATCATCAGTATCAACATCTTTATCATTATCATCGTCATCATAATCCGTTTCTTCATTCTGTCAGCACATTGCTAATGGTACGGAATCTAGTCTAATATAAGAGTGTTACTAATGTCAGCACAGTGTGCACTTTTCACAGAATAACATGCTTAAAAATTAAAATATGAACATTTCTCCTTGGATTTCTAAGAACAAGGAATGTCCAACATGGTTTGGTCGTAATATGTAAGGCTTTTGGGTATGCGATCCCAGTCCCTGTGCGGTTCGCCATTAGTCAGGTGGCTTGGTCCCTATAAAAACGTGTGGTTTTTGCAAACAGCTGTGCATGGTGCCCTGTGTTGATGCTGAAAATAAGGTGGTTACCAAATGTCTGTGTTATTGGTATAGTGTCTGTCTCAGTAGCCAGTTCTAATCAAATATCTCCCCTCTAGATGTATGTAATGATTATTAGTTCAGTATATCCTAGACTTATCTCTGCCTGACAAGTGGTGCATTAGTGATTGTGTTAGCAGAATTGCTGTCCCAGTGTCGTGAAACTCGCATTTCATGATTTTCTGATTTTCAAATATATGAATCAATATTCATACTTAATATCACATATCTTTTAAGACTCGCATGTAGCCATATCTGTAGGGGCCTGCCTTGTAAGTAGAGTGGTCTAAGGTGGCCATCGTTTGCTTGCGGTCTCTCACCACTGATAGACATGTGGTCTAAATCATTGTCGCTGACTGCTTGCTGTCTTACACCACTACCTAATATAAAATCTGGCTCAAGGCATGTAAGATAGTTGCTAGTGACTTTTGGTGGCTTTCCTGGGGCCCCAGCTTTCTTCACCCTTAACAACTGGCTAGTCACCATTTGGCGTTAACCCATCCATGCTTATGAGTTCATCTAGACATCTCCTGGGATCTCAGGTTATTTTAATGATAACTAGGGAGTTCAGAATGGTTTTTGAAAAATAAGTGAAGGAGAGTTGTTGTTAATGTTCTGATAAACATTTCTCCTTCACATATTTTTCCAAATATGCTTACCTCTGAAAGCATTCACTGAAACTGTCAGGCTGCTTTTGGCTGCTGTAAGCATAAGTGGGTTAACCCTCATGCTGCTGTTGGCTGATTTGGCCAAAACAAAATGATGCAAAAACATGAAAAATGACTGAAACCCTGGCAGATGGGTACTCAGCTGAGAGTACTCAGTGAGAGCTTTCCAATGAATACCAACATGACAGGGTTTAGATGTTTTTCAAGAATATTTGATTTGCGTCCTTGTGCTTTGGACAAAAGTAGCCTCAGCATCGGAAGGGTTAAAGATATGAGAATATGCCAAATTCCTGTGTTTGTTATGATGTTATGGGTTCTAAGTGTGTTTGTGTTTATGTTTTTGTGTTAGCAGAGCTGCTGTCCCAGCTGTCCAGTGTGAGGAGTCGGGCCACACAGGTACAGAGCGTCTCCTCCCAGCTACATCAGCTAGAGATGCAGCTACAGTCAACCAGGTGAGTCTACCACGCGGGCACGCACACACACACACACACATACACACACAGGTACAGAGCGTCTCCTCCCAGCTACACCAGATAGAGATGCAGCTACAGTCAACCAGGTGAGTCTACCACGCACGCACGCACACACACACACACACACACACACACACACACACACACACACAGGTACAGAGCGTCTCCTCCCAGCTACATCAGCTAGAGATGCAGCTACAGTCAACCAGGTGAGTCTACCACGCGGGCACGCACACACACACACACACATACACACACAGGTACAGAGCGTCTCCTCCCAGCTACATCAGCTAGAGATGCAGCTACAGTCAACCAGGTAAGTCTGCCGCACTCATGCGTATACATACGCATACACACTTAGACACTTACACACACACACACACACAGGTACAGAGCGTCTCCTCCCAGCTACATCAGCTAGAGATGCAGCTACAGTCAACCAGGTAAGTCTGCCGCACTCATGCGTATACATACGCATACACACTTAGACACTTACACACACACACACAGAGGTACAGAGCGTCTCCTCCCAGCTACATCAGCTAGAGATGCAGCTACAGTCAACCAGGTGAGACATGGGCACGCTCGCACACAAGCAGGAGTCGCTGCTTTGAGTCGCAGGGTCTTAGCCAGGATTTCAAAAATGCCAGACCAAAACAGCAAATTCAAAATTCCTGCCCATCCAGATTTAGCTACTAGTCTACTTCAAATCCTTATACCGGCTACAATTAGTAGCCTAGTGTGTCAAAAAGGGCAATATACACTTCAGCTATGTCTTAGAGAATATATTTTTATTACACCCGAAAAGTCAAGATTGAGAAATTTTCATAGAAATTTTTGCCTGTCCAAACAGGTTGTTTTTAGAAAACTGCCTGTCCAAAAGACAGGCAGGACGGGTCCTGGCTAAGTCCCTCAAAGTTTGAGACTCCACTGGATTCTCATCAGCCGGTTGGCCTGGTAGCTATATAAATGTGCCTGGTTGTAAATGATGCCTGTGGTACCTCTGAAACTGAAAGGTACCATGGGACTTTTCCTAAAGAGAAGGGAATTTCCCCCGGTACTTGGTTTATATCTGTTCAAGATGCAACATAAGTTGTTAAAAATCTAATTCAAAAATGTCATCTCTTTAGTAAGTGCCATGAGACATGCTGAGATAGGGTCTTACCCAGGATATAGAAACTGGCTTCCTAAAGTTGGCACTTGTAAAATTTTGGGGGATCCAAGTTTTCAAGGGAAATCATGATATACTCAGATTACAACCATAAGCATTTATTATTCAAATTAGCTATAATATCCATATACAATGCCATGGGAATCATAGTGAGGTGAAAATAATTCAATTATTTGCTTGAAATAGAGATTTCAAAAACTTCCTCACAAACAAATTGGGTGTCCTGAAGGGTGGTTTTGGAGGTTTTGGATGTCCAAAATGACACCCAGACGGCAGACGCCTTGCTGGCTAAAACTATGTGCTTAGATATGATTAGGTTAACCAATTCACCATGCAGCACTCGCAAAATACCTCATTAATTTAAAATGTTTTAGTCTTTGCCATGAAAGCATCACTTGGAAAATGTTTGGAGGTATTCCAATCAGATACAAGTCCAAAACTTATTTTGTCACAAATACCTCACAAGTTATTTACTTAATTTCTTTCTTTCAGTTAGTATCTTAGATATCATAGAATATGTATATTCTTTCTAAAAAGATCCTAAGTATGGATTGTTCATGGGTTTTTGGAGTGTTGCAGGCAGAAATGAGTTAAAAGCAGCAAATATCTTCATTATATTTCTATTTCTATGAGAATGAGTGGATTTCTAATTCCTAGGTCTACTTTGTTTGATTTGAACATGAAATCAATTCTTAACTGGTATGATAGATAAGATGAAAAATTAGTTATAATAGGTGTGGCAAATTGACACGGCTCAAGAGTCATAGTTCATAATGGATTTGCGCTTAAGTGTATGTTAAGCTTATCAAAAGGTGTGAGGTCATACTCAAACAGGGGTTCAGGGTTTCACTATGCAGTCTGGCCAGGGTCTAGAAAGTGCATGGGTAAAATTGTAGTTAACCCATTCACACTCAGAGCGGCCAAAAGAGGCCTGACAAATTTTGAAATATTTTACTTACAAAAGCATTTTCTTGACATTATTTGAAGGAGGTATGTTGATCAGGAGTCAAACAACAACTCTCCTTCAAATATTTCATGAAATTTTGCTTTGTTCACAAGTTATTTTCAAAAGTATGAAAGTAGCAGACGATACCTTCCAGAGAAACTCTTGAGTGTCAATGGGTTAAAATGTCTAATGAAATAAAATAGCCCTACTACCCAAGTGGAGTTACTCATAACTAGCAACTGGTGACTGACAAAATTATTATTATCCCATAGTTCTCCAAGCTTTCAACAAACACTGTCTACGCTAACAACAACCATTTTTCTCTGACAGTGCAATACATATCTGACTAAATAAAATATAGAAGTATTTATCACTCCTATTTGATTCCAGATAAAGTTTTCATAATCTGTTTTTACGGTTGGGTAGTTAAAGGTTTGAATAGGGCTAGTGCCTTTCATATGCTACTATCCCTACTTGGCTAGTAAAGCATGTGGTCATTCACCGACCCTATAGATTGCTATTTTATAATTTTTAGTTTTTCTATATGACTACTCTTGTTTATTGGCAGACCTGTTTAAATTAGTTCAATATCAAATCCCAGAGTGACACAGTGCCCTTAAATATTTCCCCTCCATGTTCCCATAAGAACCTCTTATTTAGGGAGTCGATAGATCCAAAATGGCCCTATGTAAGCTTCTAATATTTCCCCTACTTTGCTTTTGCCTGAAAGATTTCATCCATACTCTCAGGCTGCTTTTGTCCGCTGTGAGCATTGATTGCATAACGAATAGAATAAATCTGATATTATACTTGGACAGCTTCAAAAATCTTTGACTTTACGGGAAACTGTTGATTTCATCAGTCAAAATTTGGGACAAAATGCTTATTTAGATCTCTATGTGAGTGCGTCCATGTGTGAGTGTGTGTGTTGTTGTTTTTTAGACCACGGTTTCAGCCAGGATTTAGAAACTGGATGCCCAAAATTGTCAATCCTAAAAGCTTCTGACATACTATTTTCCAGGGGATACCACAGTACATTTAGATTACAATCATTAGCATATATTTACTTTTTGAAATCAACCATGATATCCTTATACAACACCATAGGATTTATATTGATTTATAAATTCAATTTTATGTTCGAAAATTAGAGCGAGACTGAATTACTCCCCTGAATAGGGGCGAATTTTTTGAGGTTTCGGTTTTAGACCTTGCATCTCCCTTCCCTCTATGTGCAGCCCTAGATAGCATCTTTATTCAGCCATAGTGCAAGGTTGACACTAGGTCTTGCCCCATTTGTTTCTGAAGCAGAAAAAATTGACATCTTCCTTGATAAACATCTTTTGGGAAATTTATAAAGGAGAAATGTTAATAAGAGCATGGCCAACATCCATCTTCTGAGAATTTTTGTGAATTTATAGTTTCTTTTCACCCATCAGTTTGAAAATTTGAAAACTCATTTGTTCTCATTCAATGCAAATTGCAGTAGTTGGAGAACTAGTAATAGTGTATTTTTGGTTTATTGTTTACAGTCAGTTATTGATTTTTCGTGACATGACTGAAGTTTGATCATGATTTGTCATTTCTTGTCGCGAAGATAAAATGTGAATGTTTTCTCTGCATACTTTCCTTTCCTTAGCAATTCAAGGCTAAGCCCTTTCCACGATACCCATCTAACAACTGTGTTGTAATTAGATGGTTTGTCATCTACTGTTTCTTTCTTTCTGACTGTATATCTCTACATCTGACAAGTATAATCAGTTTGTTGTTTCTTTCCTTGAAATTATGCAAGAAATTAGCAAAAAATGAGCTACTTACCACAATTATTCCCTCTAAGTTGGTAAAGCGTAAAAAAATTATCTATGGTTGTTTTGAAGAAATCTTCTTTGACAAGGAAAATGATTGTATTTATTGCTTTGTGAAATTACAGATTATATATATATATATATATATATATATATATATATATATATATATATATATATATATATATATATATATAAATATGTATATATATATATATATATATATATATATATATATATATATATATATATATATATATACATATATATACATATATATATATATATATATATATATATATATATATATATATATATATATATATATATATATATATATATATATATATATATATATATATATATATATACATATATACACTCGTATATACATATATTCATAAATATTATATACATGTTTGATGGCCTGTCTAAATATATCCCTTATTGCATTCTGTCCTCTGTAGCTACTGCTGATGTGAATGTAATAAGATGATGCTTGCTTTTTGTAGGGCCGCCACATCTGATAACATGTATGTACCCAAAATTTCTAAACAATCATCCCCTACAGTAGCATGCAAACTTCTCTTGATTCCTTCACTCAGTCCTCTATCCAGTATAGTAGCCAATGCTCCAGTAATGTAGGACCACTGGGAATGTTTTACCCAAGTCAATTTGTAGTATATGGGTTCCTCCCCAGATGGAGCCTGTGGTCTGACTCATTTTATACATATATAGGGCCTTGGCAAGATGCCATTCAGTCTCTCTTTTGGACAGGCAGTATCCTGAAAAATTTTCTATTAGGATTTTTCAAATTTTACTTTTAGAACCATATCCTTTCATCACAAACCTTCTAAGACATGGCTGAAATGTAAATTGTAGTTGGTAAAAAAAAGATGCAGTAACTGAGAATCTAAATCTGGGCCGGCAAAAATGTTGTAAATGCTGTTTGTGAAATTCTGGCTATGACCTTATCGATGTGTGTATGTGTATATACATATATATATATATATATATATATATATATATATATATATATATATATATATATATATATATATATATATATATATATATATATATATACATATAGGCTGCACAAAAAATTTAGCTGATTCAAATGTATTATCTTTGAAGAGTAATGAACTTTAAGAGGAATTTAAATGGATATCGTCTGTGCTCCTATGAGAAACATCCTCCTCAGAACATTTGTTAAACATTTGCTCACAGTATTAACCTATTCATGCTCACAGGGTCTAAAAGCAGCCAGGCATTTATGGTGAAATGCTTCTGGAGAAGAAAGGAAAATATAGCAGGAAGAAATGTTAATCAGAATACTACCAGCAACTCTCCTTTAAATAAGTCATGAAATCGTTCTTCATTCTTAAGTTTTTGTCAAAAGTATTGTAGACCCAGAAGACAATTTCGTTGGGAATTCATGAGCATTGATGGATTAGTTAATGTTTCTAGGAAGTCCTGAAGGGACATAGCTTAGCAAAGCATGTCGCCTAAGTAGGGATGGGTAAAGTGCTCACGGTGAGGTCATGGCCAGCACTACCAGTAGCCCATGTGACACCCTGTATGAACTCTAGTCTTTCAAGAATAAATTCTGATACATGAAAAAATATGAGAAAAAAAATCCAAAAACTGCTGTTAGTTTGTGGAATCCGGAATTTCATTTTTTGTGACTCTTTCTGCCATATTGTGGCGAAGTCAAGACTAGCCAGTTGTAACTGGTTGAGGAAACTGGACTACCCAGCGAAAACCACCGCCTAACCCCAAGTCACTGGCAGCTGTTAGTTTGACATGCTCCCAATAATAATCAGAATCTGAATGGGAGTTTATTGATCCATTTGTATGTAGAGTTCTTGGAAAGTCTCATCTGATAATACTTCTTGAAATAGTTCACTTATTAAGCATGAATTAGAAATTATTCAAAAGTGAGTTGTTTTTTGCTTCTGATTAACATATCTCCTTTGGATATATTATTGTCAGTGATTTGGTAAAAAAAAAGTTATCATCAAGAATGTCAGGCCTTTTTCAGGCATCTTTGGGTTAATTTACATTTACAAAAAATGCCTTGAGGCTGCAGGAGAAATGCACATTTTTCATACCCCCCGACTCCCTCACATTAATGTCTATGGTTAACTCACCCCCTCTTTCACTGTTGTATTTTATCACCCTTACTAGGAAGAAAGAGTAGTTATTTCTCAATGCACTATTAACCTGTTTAGATAAGCGTTTTAGTAAGTGACAAACTGTTACATGGGGCACTGTCATTCTCTCTCAGTTGAAAGGCACCCCAATACATTTACCTCACAAGTCACAACAATATTAACACCACTCTGAATTTTATTTATTTAAGTGATTTTGTATTAGGATGATCTACATCAGAAACTTGGGTGAACAACATTGTCTGTTTCTTTATTCAGATATAAAGAAATGCTCACTCAATTTCAGTTGTTAATGCTTTTCAAGGTTCTTGTAAATGGTGATGGCATTGAAAGATGTCTGGGTCCTATTTCATGAACTCATTTTAACTATTGCCCTTGAACCTGACTGAAGAATCTGAATTCAGGATAACGGAAAATAACTGAGCACTCCTCTGTATGCCCGAGAGTCCTAGTTTGAATTAAGATCCTAGGTAGGTGCTCGTAGGAGTGGTACATTGCACTGAGTTCTAAGATACAGCCTTAGCAGTCAGACCGTTAAATAATTGCTTTTAACAATGAGATTTCACAGCAGTGAAAATCAGCCTGACAATTTTGATGAATCATTCTTGTGAAAGCATTAATGGAAAAAAGCAGAAATATTGATGTAAACACTATAAACAACTTGCGTTGCTTCGTTCATTTTTTCAAGTTATTGTTAAAAGTATCAAAGATTCAGAGGACAGTAACTCTTAACCTTTGTGCTGCTGGTGGCTAAGTTGGCCAATACAAAATAATGCTAAAATCCTGGAAAATCACTGAAACCCTGGCAAATAGGTACTCATCTGATAGTACTCAGCAAGAGCTATCCGATAAGTACCAACATGGCAGGGTTTAGATGGTTTTCTAAAATCTTTGCATCCGTGTCCTTTGGACGAAAGTAGCCTCAGCATTGGAAGGGTTAAGCGTTACTGGGTTAGTTTTGGCGTGCCTATGTTGTCAGACCACCGGCTCTACATGGGCATGGATCCATTAGACATGTAGTTTCAGCGCTTGAAGTATGTGCATGTTTTCTTCTAGGACCCTTTTATACAGGGTTTAGCTTGTATTTATTGTTTGTGTTGACTAGTAATTCCTGCTCCATTATTAACTTTTTATGGGCCTTAGTTGGTAAAATAAATTGCAAAAGAAATGTTAATCAGAACTCTACCTAAAGCTCTCCTAGAACTCATAATAAGCATTGATAAGTAGTTATGGATATCTCTAAGAGCGAAATGGTACAGTACCGGTATCACTACCTTTGAAACGGTACAGTATTTAACTTTACCATTGACAGTACTTATTTGAATTATTACCTTATGATTTTTGTTGTGAATAGTCATGTTTAGGATCCTTGACAATCCTGAATAAATGATTACTTCACAGTTGTTACTATCATCAAGTTACGTTTAAGGACTGAAATGGTACGATACAGTACCTTTTAAAATGATACTGCTACCGGTACCAGTACCAGTACCTCTCAATGGAATCTAGTTTTCGTCAGAAAGATTTCACCAAAACTCTCAGGCGTTTTAGCTGCTACTTGCATGAATAGGTCAAACCTTCTAATGCTAAGGCTACTTTCATGCAAAGCACAAGGATGCAAAAAATTTTGAAAATGACTTAAACCTTGTTATATTGGTATTCATATGATAGCTCTTGCTGAGTACTCACATATGAGTACCCATGTGCCAGGGTTTCTGTCATTTTTCAGGTTTTTTGTCTCATTTTGTATTGGCCAATTTAGCCACCAGCAGCATAAGGGTTAAATGAATGAGCAAATGCTAGTCATAGCATTTTAAGATTTGTCTGGATATGATGTGTCTATAGAAATAACTAGGCATGAATTCTCCAAGTGTTTGAAGGGGAGTTGTATGTTGACCTCTGAATAGCATTTCTCCTTTAACCCTTCCAATGCTGAGGCTACTTTTATCCAAAGCACAATAATGCAAAGATTTTCGAAAAACATTTAAACCCTGTCATGTTGGTATTCATTGGAACACTCTCGCTGAGTACTCTCAAATGAGTACCCATTTGCCAGGGCTTTGATCGTTTTTCATTATTTTTGAATCATTTTGTGTTGGCCAGATAAGCCACCAGTAGCAGGAGGGTTAATCATGTTTTGTCAGGGAATATTCACCAAAATGGTTGTGTTTTTAGGGGTATGACAGACAGGGTCTTAGCTAGGATTTTTAGAAATGCCCATGTAAAACAGCAATCACAAAATTTCTGCCCATCCGATTTAGCTACTCAACTCCTTTTAGTCCAACCAACTACTCTTCAGTTAATGGCCTGGACAGTTAATGGCCTATTGAGTCAATAGTGCAATTTACAATCCAGCCATGTCTTGAACGATGGTTTGCAAGGAAAACATATGGTTACTACTCAAAAAAATTCATAATTGAATATTCTTTATGGAAATTTTGCCTGTCTGCAAAGGAGGCTTTTAGGAAACTGCCTTTCCAAAATACAGGCTGGAAGGGTCCCTGGCCACAGTCATAAATAGTACTCTAGAATAGATAATAGTATTACGACATATCACAATCTTGACTTGTGGACACATTCACCTGGCGAGTGCCCTAGGTTCTTCTGAACAGTGTGCAAATAACCCTGAAAAAGATTTGTGCAAACCTAACAATCAACTAATCCAACCGCAATTTGTGAGTTACATCTTAGTTTTCAAGTTATTTTATGAAAGTAACATAGCTCCGGGCGGTGATTATCTTGGCAAACTCAAGGCATGAATGGGTTAACCCTTATACTGCTGGTCGCTAACTTGGCCAATACAAAATTATGCAAATTTTAAAAGAAAATGAATGAAACCCTGGCATATGAGTACTTATCTGAGAGAACTCAGTGAGAGCTATCCTATGAATACCAACATGACAGGGTTAAGAGGGTTATCAAAAATCTTTGCGTCCTTGTGCTTTAGACAAAAGTAGCCTGAGCATTAGAAGGGTTAAGTGTTTGTTTGTTTTCTCAGTGCTAACTATGTATTGCTGGTGGTGTGCATTGTTTTCTGACCGTTCTGCGTTTGTTCTTCAGAGCTCAGTTGGAGCGGATACCTCGGCGGCATGTGGAGACCGCGGCCAGGAATACCAACTCCTCCGTAGCCCAGGCCGCAACGCTCGAGTTCCCGGCATCTAGTTCATCCTCTAGTAACGCTAGTAATTCACAGTTTCTATTAGCTAGGTGAGTATCCTCTAGTTCATCCTCTAGTAACGCTAGTAATTCACAGTTTCTATTAGCTAGGTGAGTATTCTCTAGTTCATCCTCTAGTAATGCTAGTAATTCACAGTTTCTATTAGCTAGGTGAGTATCCTCTAGTTCATCCTCTAGTAACGCTAGTAATTCACAGTTTCTATTAGCTAGGTGAGTATCCTCTAGTTCATCCTCTAGTAACGCTAGTAATTCACAGTTTCTATTAGCTAGGTGAGTATCTAGTTCATCCTCTAGTAACGCTAGTAATTCACAGTTTCTATTAGCTAGGTGAGTTCCCATATGAGTCTCCCCTTACGGATAGATGTATTAGTTCACTTGATTAAATAACTAGTATTGCAAAAGATATTTGAAGAATTTTTAAAACAAGCTGCACTAATTGTGGGAGAACAACTCATGAGCTCATAATCATTTTGGCTCATGAGCTCTTGGGCACATTTTTTTCAAATGCATAGTTATTATTAATAAGCCCAGCAATTAAGAAATGAATACTTACTGATGGATAATGAATTAATATTTATATGTGTATTTCATTTTAAAATGTGCTGGTGAATGTTTCATAACAACCATCGGTTGGGTACATTAAACCAGACTTAACAGTGATAAGTAGGTGTGTGTTAGTTGAAGTGAGCTAAGTGTTTCATGTTCTTCAGGGCTCGATACTAAGGGTGAACCTATGGCCCCAGGCCAGTAAAAATGACCAAAAACAGCTTCGGGCCAGTAAAAAAAGACCTCAACTGGTCCTACAGGGCCAGTAAACATTAGGAGACATTCTTGTTAAAAAGTGTCCCCCTGAGAATGTCCCCAATTGTTTTTTTAAATAAATGAAGATAAAATTTATAAAGATAAATGTTGTGGTGAATCTTATGCAATGTTCTTTCTTCTTATGTTAAAGAAAAAATGTAGGACCAGTAAACATTTTGCAGGTCCAGTAGATGCTAGGTGGTACTGGTCCTACAGGGCCAGTATCATTTCGAGTTAGCGTTGAGGCCTGAATGAAGTGTCTTATAGGTGTACTGAAGTAAGCTAAGTGTGTCTGTGTTCTTGTGTTCTTGTAGGTGTACTGAAGCTGCGTTGTCTGAGAGCGACCAGGCAGCTGTGGAGACGGAGCGGGCTGACCGCAGCCTCTTCATGCAGGAGCTGCTCCTATCTACCCTGGCCGAGCGCCTCAACCTAGACGACATCGCCGCCGCCTCGGCCACGGCCACGGCCACCACCGCCACGGGGGGAGGAGAGGAGAGCGCGCCCCAACCTGCCGCGCTTCCCCCCGCCCTGCCCGACTCAACAACGGCGGCAGCAACGTCAACGGCGGCACCTGACAACGGTGGAAACCCGGGCCCCTCGCCCGACGTCTCGCCAAACCCCTCACCCCATGTGACACCCCCCACTAGGCGCAATATGCTCAAACACTTAGACGGTAGCAAGAAATTAGAAAAGGAACCGCCGCCCCATTCTGTGCACTAATCTAGTCTTTGGTGTAGTTCTTCTTTACGAGACTTCTCTTGCTGCGGCAGTGGCTGCGGCGGCTTTCCATGGCTCTCTGGTTTGTATTTATTACAGTGTTGATTTTTTGAAGCAGCGGCAGGTGTCGTAGGACTATGACGATGC
The DNA here is from genome assembly GCA_963942565.1 of Maea johnstoni. Classification (NCBI taxonomy): domain Eukaryota; kingdom Metazoa; phylum Annelida; class Polychaeta; order Spionida; family Magelonidae; genus Maea; species Maea johnstoni. The sequence continues at coordinate 43,216,250 of OZ012694.1, read as the reverse complement.
CAGGCTGCACACTATGAAGGGGGACTTATAACACCATAGCGCCTGCTTCGCCATCTCACAACCTCATCTCCTCAAATAAAACACAATTCTGATCGCGCTGTTTCAAGAGAAGGTCCTCAGCAGAGTTTGACAACAAAAACAGCCAGTTTTTCCCCAGAAATAATTTTCTCAAACTATTTGCATATTCGTCTAATTGCCTGGATGCCATAGACTTGAAGGTGTTAATTTGGCCTGTACATGCAAACTTTGGAAAACTCGTGAAACTGAAAGAACTGTTTGAAAAGTATATGAAGGAAGACTATTTCTTGGATGGCTTTTGACAGCTTACGTTCAAATATTTCTTGAAATATACAATGATTAGCAAGATCTGTACATTGTTTGTCAGACCAGCAGGGCTGTCTGGTAGTAATTGGGTTAAGACATTTTTGCCGATCATTGACCTAGAATCCTAACTAGGTCACCCAGGACCTAACTAGGTCACCCAGGACCCGCTAGCACCAAGATGACTTCAGCTCAAGGATCAACTTGATTGTCCTCAAGAACCATTTCATTTGTTGTAGACAGTTATTTACATTTTACCTCTGAGTCGAAGTTCTGTTGGTGTAACTGGTCCCCAGGAACTCCTATGGGCTGTGGCTTGTCAAATTTGACAATCATATAAAGTTTGGGGTCCTATGTAAGGCAGACCACAGTCAAATATGTCTTTACTGATGAAGAAAATGGATATTATATTGAATGTAATGTAATGTCCTGGTATTTATATTGAAGTGAAACTTTTCATTTATTTGTTTGAAGTTGACATTTTAGAAATTCCTGACTGAAACATTTGGGTTTCCTAATAGGTTCTTTTCAATGGGTGTCTATATGATGCCCTGACACCCAGCCAACAAAGGCCCTGGTGCCCTTGTGGCTAAGGTCCTGACTGCAGCACCCTAGTAGTACATGTTCCCACCACCAGGGGGCCGGATGATCTGACACTTGAGGGGAGATCTCGGAGATGATAATTTTTCTTTAATCATGCAAAGGGTATGCATGTTAAATCAAATATTTCATCAAGTTCACTGTAGTATTCAAACTTCACGTTTGTATGGGAGCTCCTAGTTTCTCAGAAGAGGCACCAGTTCTGGTGAGAGGGGAATATGTACAGTACAAGTCAAAGGAAGGCGAGACTTGAAGCTTTGTGTGAAACTTCGGTAATTTAGCAGCATGCCAACACTTTGACTTCAGTGATATTTTGTACAAAACAAACATTGAAATTCTACGTCCCCTAACTCTTTCAGAGCTGTAGTGCACACATTGCCGGACATGCATGGAATAATCTTTCTGACTACCTTTTGAAAAATCTCACTGAAAGATGTTGATAAGTGCTCTTCTAGTATTTTTCAATAGTTACTCTATTTCATGGTTAGTGGTCAGGTGATGTTGGCATTGAGAGGTGAATAGTTAAAATGCCTAATGAGGTACCGGCTTTATTGAACCCTTGACCGCCCCTAGTAGTGCACCCTCTGTTCATAGGCAGGAGAAACGCGGAAAGATGACACTCCTAAATAATTCTTGTGAGACACCTACAATAGCCTCAAGACGGCCATGAACAGGAACCAATTATTGACCCTTCCAATGCGGAGGCTACTTTCATCCAAAGCACAGGGATGCAAAGATTTTTGAAAATCATCTAAGCCCTGTCATATTGTATTCATTGGAAAGCTCTCGCTGAGAACTCTCAGATGAGTACCCATAAGCCAGGGTTTCAGTTGTTTTTCAGGGTTTTTTGCATCATTTTGAATTGACCAAATTAGCAACCAGCAGCATAAGGGTTAAATTAGTACCGCAATCTTTAACACAATTTAGTTAAGATGAGTATTTTAATTTTAACATCAGCACTACAGCAGGTAATATATTTTTGGCAAGGGGACATTTCTACCCATGACTTAAGTAGAAAAAACTGTTAGAAGGAATTGAACTGTCTGTTTTCTTAGTGCTTGTTACTAAGACATACAGGGAAAAATAACCTGCTCGGAGTAAGGAAGTTCATGATCTTTTATTTTCACAGGAATAAGTGCTAGTAGTTGATTTCTGAAGAAAACCCCACTTAATTAAATAAAAGCCTACCCCTGATGTTTCCTATATTGTAATACCATAAGAAGTGGTGCCCTGTATCATTATTCTGCAGGTTCTCTCTCTCTCTCTCTTGCGCGCGCTTGCTCATGGCTGATCATTAGTTGACCTATTCATGCCTAAAGTGCTGTCTGGACGTATGGTGATATCTTGGGGATGAAGGTTTTCAATCACAAAATATTTGAAGGGGAGGTGTATTTTGAATTTGGATTTACACATTTCCTTGAAATATTCTCTGAAAATATACTTATTCGGAAGATATTCGTAAGTACTGAGGCCTTTCTGGTTGTTTTAGGCATGGATGGGTCTATAACTAAGGGTACTGAATTAAGGGAGATGAGAATATAAGATGAAAACAAGCTAGGATTACTGGGCCAATCTGTACTTGGGGCTCCCTTATTTAAAGAGCTCTGGGCTACACTTTACTGCTTTTCTCTTTATAAAGTCCTTTCTCACAATTCAACGGTTCCCTGACTTAATGTCCAGAACCCTTTCAGAGAAAATCAGCAAAATGTACACCAGACTTTCTCTGCCAGTCCTATGAATTGAGAAAAAAGGTTGAATTGAATACCTCAAACTGTTATAGTTAATGATAATTATATCAAAGAAGGGGGAGAGCGTTGAAAACTGGGAGTATGGAGCAGATACACTGGAAGTTGAGAAGGTTCACACTCCATCATTCAAGCGTGGTGGTTTTCACATTGAAAGCACCACTTGGTTTGACCTCGCTTAGCCCTCCCAATGCTCAGGCTACTTTTGTCCAAAGCACAATGATGCTAACAATTCTGAAAACCATGTAAACCCTGTCTTGTTGGTATTCATTGGAAAGCTCTCACTGAGTACTCTCAGATGAGTACCCATGTGCAAGGGTTTCTGTCATTTTTCAGGGTTTTTGGATCATTTTGTATTGGCCAAATTAGCCAGCTGCAGCATACGGGTTATTAGCCCTTTCGCTGCTGGTGGCTAATTTGGACAGTACAAAATGACGCAAAAACCTTCAAAAATGAATAGAACCCTTGCAAATAGGTACTTATCTGAGAGTACTTAGCGAGAGCTTTCTAATGAGTACCAACATGACAGGGTTTAGTTTGTAATCAAAAATCTTTTTGCTTTTCACGAAAATAGCCTCCGCACCACCAGGGTATAAGTGTGCACCCTCACCTGTAGCTGCCGCTCCTGGTTTACATGTTGTATTGCCATCTCAAGACATCTTTTCTAGCTTGTTACCAACCACTAGGTTGCCTACTACAACTAGGTGTATTATAGTGTATATCATGTCCCTGTCTAGTGTGTGTTGAAGTGTGTCTGAGGATGATGATGCGGAGGAGGAGAATGAGGAGGAAGGCTCAGTGTGATGTATGGGAAATGATATCAGTCTTGTATTGCCAGACCAGCAGATGCCACGCCTCTCTTTGTCAAACCCTCCATGCTTAGGAGTTCCTAGATCTATTGTCTGGATTTATGAAATTTTTGGAAATAACTTAGGAATTCAGAATTATTTTACAAAATATTTGAAGGAGAGTTGTTGGTAGTGTTCTGATTAACATTTCTCCTTCAAATATTTTCCCAACCATGCTTTTACCTTTAAGATTTTGCCTAAGTTGTCAGGCTGCTCTTGGCGGCTGTGAGCATCAATGGGTCATCAACCCCTCCATGCTCATAGCTCTCTATTAATATTCTCTGAATCTATGGCACTAACAAAATAAACTCCAAAATAGAATATTAATTCAGGAAGTAATTGAAGGAGAGTAGTTAGCTCTCTTTTGTTAATTATTTCTCCATCAAATGTTTCCCGAACCTTCGCTGTTGTTTTAAAATATCAGTACAATAACTTGGTCTTGGTGTAGGCCAACGGTGTCAAGAGGTATACCCTACCTACTGTCAAGCAGGTGTCTATGGAAAACAGTGGAACTCAGTTGAAGAGTAACGCTGATAGCCCATTCATGTCCTAAATGCCCTAACTGCTGGTAGGACATATTCATAGGTATTTTGAAGTTTTCTGTTACATTTTAAATGAAATTTTGTACTTCTTGTTCAATTGAATAAAGTGTTTTTGTTGTATTTCCTGTATTTAGCATTTACAGAATATTTGAGGCTATTTGTGTGTGTGTCTGACAATTGGGTCATTCTTGACATAAATGGTTTACCCCGCCATTCATTTTGTGACCATCTTGCGAAAAATACTTCTCTGTCAAAAAATTATAAATGAATGTGGGGGAGAGGGGCAAATTTTCTGTTGGAATATCCTGTGATATGAGTTGTGCCATCTAAGGTAATCTAGGGTATAATTCAGCTTTCAACCTCTGTGGGCGATGACCCATCCTTAACATTTTCCTAGGCTCCTCAGCTTTTGTGTTTCCAGCATTGAACTGTTGTGGAGTGTCGGGGTGCACTGGATGCTAGATGAGTGTCATATCCAGAAGGACCACCTCATATTTATGGCAGTCAAAGATTGACAAAAATCAATGTATAATATTTGCTAAAATTTAGGGTCAGCTATGTGATATTATGAATTGGATGGATTTCTCTTGCGTTTCACTTCACATCATAAGGTTGTGTACCATTCAAGCATTGCATGTAATAAACAGAAAACAAACTCATTCAATTGTTTTGAAACTTGACAGTTTCCAAAATATTGGCATATATGTAAGACTACTGTATACCGTGTTAATTTTGCGAATATAAAGAAAAATGTGCTTTGCTGGCACCTGCCTTTGTTGCATAGTTTAGTTTTTGCGTACTGGTCTTGAATGACAACCATGTTATATGATAGGGATCGGATGTCCAAATAATGGTGTGCAGTTTTATAAATGCGGGCTCCAGTGGTGTGTAGAGTATGCGTAAATTAAACTGCAATCTTAATATGGTATACAGTATCTGGCCACAATAAACATGAATGGGTTGTTTTCCATCTACCCCTAGAATGCTTCTCAACAGCACTTCCAGTCTATAAGGGCTAACATATATAAATATAAATATATATATATATATATATATATATATATATATATATATATATATATATATATATATATATATATATGTACGTATGTATGTATAAATATTTACATTAGGACAGTGCAACTATTATTTGAATTGATTTCTAGAGATTCATGAATGGAGGGAATATTGGGCCCTTGTCGTGAATGGTTTGATAAAATACTTAAGAATTGATGCAGGACAAATCACCTTTATGTATTTAATTTTGTAAGATATTTCCTGCTTTCCAAGTATGTTAGCCGCGTTGCCCAGCCCTGGTTTCTCTGATGAGTGTGCTATTGTCCACATATTTGCATATGTACCGAAGTAACCTCCCGGGTGTTGCATGCTTACTCCACACATCAAGTGGTGAAGTGAAACTGTGATGTGTTTTTTCATCACTGACTTTACTGAACAAATGTACGTATTCTGCTCCTGTTATTCTTAATGTGTGTGAAGGTATGAATGCGAGTGCTGTCACTTAAGCCACCCACACTCAAGTTTTTATCATTTTTTTTTGTTTTTCTGTTTATACACTGCTTTAACTACAGATCTGTCTAGTCCAAGACTAGCATAAGGTAGCGAGGGAATTAGTATCATGATTATTACTATTATTATGATTATTACTATTATTATAAAAAGTGGTGACTTCCAAGCATTTGCAAGCCTGATAATACAAGACTGCATTGGCACTACTAATGGGCCAGTCTGGTAAATTGCATTGTATAATAAAATATTGTCTAAGATATACTTAAAGTTGATATTTTGTCTTTTATTGCCATGATGTTTTATTGCCATGATGTTTTATTGCCATTTTATCTCATCTGCTTCTCTGCATCAATCCCAATTGATTGATAAATAAAGGGTTTGCCCTGAATCTTAAACTAAACTAACAATGCATGATGCTTCTGGATCAAAGAGGGCCTGCTCCAATAGCTAAAGGTAAAGGTATTCGGTTTATAGTCTTGTATCCACCAAAGAGCTCACACAACCTTCCTCCCCAGCACTGTACATACAGAAACCATTTCAATCCCCCGGGGGATATTCCAGAGCAACTGGCAGCATATAGCGCACACACTCTAAGCACTGCCTTATTTATGCTAGGTACCCATTTTGCAGCTGGGTAGACTGAAGCAATATGGAATAAACTGTTTTGCCCAAGAACGACCAAAGTGCCCGGAGTGGCCGGGAATCGAACCAGCGACCCTCTGATTACTAGTCTGACACCTAACCAACTGAGCTACTGAGCTAAGTGGTCTAGGACATTGCTCCTGGACCAAAGAGGGTCTGCCCCAATAGCCAAGTGGTCTAGGACATTGCTCCTGGACCAAAGAGGGTCTGCCCCAATAGCTTAGCGGTCTAGGACATTGTTCCTGGACCAAAGAGGGTCTGCCCCAATAGCCAAGTGGTCTAGGACATTGCTCCTGGACCAAAGAGGGTCTGCCTCAATAGCCAAGTAGTCCAGGACATTGCTCCTGGACCAAAGAGGGTCTGCCCCAATAGCCAAGTGGTCTAGGACATTGCTTCTACCCCAATAGCCAAGTGGTCTAGGACATTGCTCCTGGACCAAAGAGGCTCTGCCCCAATAGCCAAGTGGTCTAGGACATTGCTCCTGGACCAAAGAGGGTCTGCCCCAATAGCCAAGTGGTCTAGGACATTGCTCATGGATCAAAGAGGGTCTGCCCCAATAGCCAAATGGTCTAGGACATTGCTCCTGGACCAAAGAGGGTCTGCCCCAATAGCCAAGTGGTCTAGGACATTGCTCCTGGACCAAAGAGGGTCTGCCCCAATAGCCAAGTGGTCTAGGACATTGCTCCTGGACCAAAGAGGGTCTGCCCCAATAGCCAAGTGGTCTAGGACATTGCTCATGGATCAAAGAGGGTCTGCCCCAATAGCCAAATGGTCTAGGACATTGCTCCTGGACCAAAGAGGGTCTGCCCTAATAGCAAAGTGGTCTAGGACATTGCTCATGGATCAAAGAGGGTCTGCCCCAATAGCCAAGTGGTCTACGACATTGCTCCTGGACCAAAGAGGCTCTGCCCCAATAGCCAAGTGGTCTAGAACATTGCTCCTGGACCAAAGAGGGTCTGCCCCAATAGCCAAGTGGTCTAGGACATTGCTTCTACCCCAATAGCCAAGTGGTCTAGGACATTGCTCCTGGACCAAAGAGGCTCTGCCCCAATAGCCAAGTGGTCTAGGACATTGCTCCTGGACCAAAGAGGCTCTGCCCCAATAGCCAAGTGGTCTAGGACATTGCTCATGGATCAAAGAGGGTCTGCCCCAATAGCCAAATGGTCTAGGACATTGCTCCTGGACCAAAGAGGGTCTGCCCCAATAGCCAAGTGGTCTAGGACATTGCTCCTGGACCAAAGAGGGTCTGCCCCAATAGCCAAGTGGTCTAGGACATTGCTCCTGGACCAAAGAGGGTCTGCCCCAATAGCCAAGTGGTCTAGGACATTGCTCATGGATCAAAGAGGGTCTGCCCCAATAGCCAAATGGTCTAGGACATTGCTCCTGGACCAAAGAGGGTCTGCCCTAATAGCAAAGTGGTCTAGGACATTGCTCATGGATCAAAGAGGGTCTGCCCCAATAGCCAAGTGGTCTACGACATTGCTCCTGGACCAAAGAGGCTCTGCCCCAATAGCCAAGTGGTCTAGAACATTGCTCCTGGACCAAAGAGGGTCTGCCCCAATAGCCAAGTGGTCTACGACATTGCTCCTGGACCGAAGAGGCTCTGCCCCAATAGCCAAGTGGTCTAGGACATTGCTCCTGGACCAAAGAGGGTCTGCCCCAATAGCCAAGTGGTCTAGAACATTGCTCCTGGACCAAAGAGGGTCTGCCCCAATAGCCAAGTGGTCTACGACATTGCTCCTGGACCAAAGAGGCTCTGCCCCAATAGCCAAGTGGTCTAGGACATTGCTCCTGGACCAAAGAGGGTCTGCCCCAATAGCCAAGTGGTCTAGGACATTGCTCCTGGACCAAAGAGGGTCTGCCTCAATAGCCAAGTGGTCTAGGACATTGCTCCTGGACCAAAGAGGGTCTGCCCCAATAGCCAAGTGGTCTAGGACATTGCTCCTGGACCAAGGAGGGTCTGCTCCAATAGCTAAGTGGTCTAGGACATTGTTCCTGGACCAAAGAGGGTCTGCCCCAATAGCTAAGTGGTCTAGAACATTCCTCCTTGACCAAAGAGGGTCTGCCTCAATAGCCAAGTAGTCTAGGACATTGCTCCTGGACCAAAGAGGGTCTGCCCCAATAGCCAAGTGGTCTAGGACATTGCTCCTGGACCAAAGAGGATCTGCCCCAATAGCCAAGTGGTCTAGGACATTGCTCATGGATCTAAGATGGTCTGCCCCAATAGCTAAGTGGTCTAGGACATAGCTATTGGGGCAGACACTCTTTGATCCATGAGCAAAGTGGTCTAGGACATTGCTCCTGTAGCAAAGAGGCTCTGCCCCAATAGCCAAGTGGTCTAGGACATTGCTCCTGGACCAAAGAGGGTCTGCCCCAATAGCCAAGTGGTCTAGAACATTGCTCCTGGACCAAAGAGGGTCTGCCCCAATAGCCAAGTGGTCTACGACATTGCTCCTGGACCAAAGAGGCTCTGCCCCAATAGCCAAGTGGTCTAGGACATTGCTCCTGGACCAAAGAGGGTCTGCCCCAATAGCCAAGTGGTCTAGGACATTGCTCCTGGACCAAAGAGGGTCTGCCTCAATAGCCAAGTGGTCTAGGACATTGCTCCTGGACCAAAGAGGGTCTGCCTCAATAGCCAAGTGGTCTAGGACATTGCTCCTGGACCAAAGAGGGTCTGCCTCAATAGCCAAGTAGTCTAGGACATTGCTCCTGGACCAAAGAGGGTCTGCCCCAATAGCCAAGTGGTCTAGGACATTGCTCCTGGACCAAGGAGGGTCTGCTCCAATAGCTAAGTGGTCTAGGACATTGTTCCTGGACCAAAGAGGGTCTGCCCCAATAGCTAAGTGGTCTAGAACATTCCTCCTTGACCAAAGAGGGTCTGCCTCAATAGCCAAGTAGTCTAGGACATTGCTCCTGGACCAAAGAGGGTCTGCCCCAATAGCCAAGTGGTCTAGGACATTCCTCCTGGACCAAAGAGGGTCTGCCCCAATAGCCAAGTATCTCAAGGACATTGCTTCTACCCCAATAGCCAAGTGGTCTAGGACATTGCTCCTGGACCAAAGAGGATCTGCCCCAATAGCCAAGTGGTCTAGGACATTGCTCATGGATCTAAGATGGTCTGCCCCAATAGCTAAGTGGTCTAGGACATAGCTATTGGGGCAGACACTCTTTGATCCATGAGCAAAGTGGTCTAGGACATTGCTCCTGTAGCAAAGAGGGTCTGCCCCAATAGCTAAGTGGTCTAGGACATTGCTCATGGATCAAAGAGGGTTTGCCCAAATAGCTAAGTGGTCTAGGACATTGCTCCTGGATCAAAGAGGGTCTGCCCCAATAGCTAAGTGGTCTAGGACATTGCTCCTGTAGGAAAGAGGGTCTGCCCCAATAGCCAAGTGGTCTAGGACATTGCTCCTGGACCAAAGAGGCTCTGCCCCAATAGCCAAGTGGTCTAGGACATTGCTCCTGGACCAAAGAGGGTCTGCCCCAATAGCCAAGTGGTCTAGGACATTGCTCCTGGACCAAAGAGGGTCTGCCCCAATAGCCAAGTGGTTTAGGACATTGCCCATGGATCAAAGAGGGTCTGCCCCAATAGCTAAGTGGTCTAGGACATTGCTCCTGGACCAAAGAGGGTCTGCCCCAATAGCTAAGTGGTCTAGGACATTGCTCCTGGACCAAAGAGGCTCTGCCCCAATAGCCAAGTGGTCTAGGACATTGCTCCTGGACCAAAGAGGCTCTGCCCCAATAGCCAAGTGGTCTAGGACATTGCTCCTGGACCAAAGAGGCTCTGCCCCAATAGCCAAGTGGTCTAGGACATTGCTCATGGATTAAAGAGGGTCTGCCCCAATAGCCAAGTGGTCTAGGACATTGCTCCTGGACCAAAGAGGGTCTGCCCCAATAGCCAAGTGGTCTAGGACATTGCTCCTGGACCAAAGAGGGTCTGCCCCAATAGCCAAGTGGTCTAGGACATTGCTCATGAATCAAAGAGTGTCTGCCCCAATAGCCAAGTGGTCTAGGATATTGCTCCTGGACCAAAGAGGGTCTGCCCCAATAGCCAAGTGGTCTAGGACATTGCTCCTGGACCAAAGAGGGTCTGCCCCAATAGCCAAGTGGTCTAGGACATTGCTCCTGGACCAAAGAGGGTCTGCTCCAATAGTTAAGTGGTCTAGGACATTGCTCATGGATCAAAGAAGGTCTGCCCCAATAGCTTAGTGGTCTAGGACATTGTTCCTTGACCAAAGAGGGTCTGCCCCAATAGCCAAGTGGTCTAGGACATTGCTCCTGGACCAAAGAGGGTCTGCCCCAACAGCTAAGTGGTCCAAGACATTGCTCCTTGACCAAAGAGGGTCTGCCTCAATAGCCAAGTAGCCTAGGACATTGCTCCTGGACCAAAGAGGGTCTGCCCCATTAGCCAAGTGGTCTAGGACATTGCTCCTGGACCAAAGATGGTCTGCCCCAATAGCCAAGTGGTCTAGGACATTGCTTCTACCCCAATAGCCAAGTGGTCTAGGACATTGCTCCTGGACCAAAGAGGATCTGTCCCAATAGCCAAGTGGTCTAGGACATTGCTCCTGGATCTAAGAGGGTCTGCCCCAATAGCTAAGTAGTCTAGGACATTGCTCCTGGACCAAAGAGGGTCTGCCCCAATAGCTAAGTGGTCCAAGACATTGCTTCTGGACCAAAGAGGGTCTGCCCCAATAGCCAAGTGGTCTAGAACATTGCTCCTTGACCAAAGAGAGTCTGCCTCAATAGCCAAGTAGTCCAGGATATTGCTCCTGGACCAAAGAGGGTCTGCCCCAATAGCCAAGTGGTCTAGGACATTGCTTCTACCCCAATAGCCAAGTGGTCTAGGACATTGCTCCTGGACCAAAGAGGGTCTACCCCAATAGCCAAGTGGTGTAGGACATTGCTCCTGGACCGAAGAGGGTCTGCCCCAATAGCCAAGTGGTCTAGAACATTGCTCCTTGACCAAAGAGGGTCTGCCTCAATAGCCAAGTAGTCCAGGACATTGCTCCTGGACCAAAGAGGGTCTGCCCCAATAGCCAAGTGGTCTAGGACATTGCTTCTACCCCAATAGCCAAGTGGTCTAGGACATTGCTCCTGGACCAAAGAGGGTCTGCCCCAATAGCCAAGTGGTCTAGGACATTGCTTCTACCCCAATAGCCAAGTGGTCTAGGACATTGCTCCTGGACCAAAGAGGGTCTACCCCAATAGCCAAGTGGTGTAGGACATTGCTCCTGGACCGAAGAGGGTCTGCCCCAATAGCCAAGTGGTCTAGAACATTGCTCCTTGACCAAAGAGGGTCTGCCTCAATAGCCAAGTAGTCCAGGACATTGCTCCTGGACCAAAGAGGGTCGGCCCCAATAGCCAAGTGGTCTAGGACATTGCTCCTGGACTGAAGAGGGTCTGCCCCAATAGCCAAGTGGTCTAGGACATTGCTCATGGATCTAAGAGGGTCTGCCCCAATAGCTAAGTGGTCCAAGACATTGCTCCTTGACCAAAGAGGGTCTGCCCCAATAGCCAAGTGGTCTAGGACATTGCTCATGGATCTAAGAGGGTCTGCCCCAATAGCTAAGTAGTCTAGGACATTGCTCCTGGACCAAAGAGGGTCTGCCCCAATAGCCAAGTGGTCCAAGACATTGCTCCTGGACCAAAGAGGGTCTGCCCCAATAGCCAAGTGGTCTAGAACATTGCTCCTTGACCAAAGAGGGTCTGCCTCAATAGCCAAGTAGTCCAGGACATTGCTCCTGGACCAAAGAGGGTCTGCCCCAATAGCCAAGTGGTCTAGGACATTGCTTCTACCCCAATAGCCAAGTGGTCTAGGACATTGCTCCTGGACCAAAGAGGGTCTACCCCAATAGCCAATTGGTGTAGGACATTGCTCCTGGACCAAAGAGGGTCGGCCCCAGTAGCCAAGTGGTCTAGGACATTGCTCCTGGACCGAAGAGGGTCTGCCCCAATAGCCAAGTGGTCTAGGACATTACTCCTGGACCAAAGAGGGTCTGCCCCAATAGCCAAGTGGTGTAGGACATTGCTCCTGGACCAAAGAGGGTCGGCCCCAATAGCCAAGTGGTCTAGGACATTGCTCCTGGACCAAAGAGGGTCGGCCCCAATAGCCAAGTGGTCTAGTACATTGCTCCTGGACCAAAGAGAGTCTACCCCAATAGCCAAGTGGTCTAGGACATTGCTCCTGGACCAAAGAGGGTCTGCCCAAATAGCTTAGTGGTCTAGGACATTGCTCCTGGACCAAAGAGGGTCTGCCCCAATAGCCAAGTAGTCTAGGACATTGCTCCTGGAACAAAGAGGGTCTGCGCCAATAGCCAAGTGGTCTAAGACATTGCTCCTGGACCAAAGAGGGTCTGCCCCAATAGCTAAGTGGTCCAAGACATTGCTCCTGGACCAAAGAGGGTCTGCGCCAATAGCCAAGTGGTCTAGGACATTGCTCCTGGACCAAAGAGGCTCTGCCCCAATAGGTAAGTAGTCTAGGACATTGCTCCTGGACCAAAGAGGGTCTGCGCCAATAGCCAAGTGGTCTAGGACATTGCTCCTGGACCAAAGAGGGTCTGCCCCAATAGCCAAGTGGTCTAGGACATTGCTCCTGGACCAAAGAGGGTCTGCCCCAATAGCCAAGTAGTCTAGGACATTGCTCCTGGAACAAAGAGGGTCTGCCCCAATAGCCAAGTGGTCTAAGACATTGCTCCTGGAGCAAAGAGGATCTTCCCCAATAGCCAAGTGGTCTAGGACATTGCTCCTGGACCGAAGAGGGTCTGCCCCAATAGCCAAGTGGTCTAGGACATTGCTCATGGATCTAAGAGGGTCTGCCCCAATAGCTAAGTGGTCCAAGACATTGCTCCTTGACCAAAGAGGGTCTGCCCCAATAGCCAAGTGGTCTAGGACATTGCTTCTGCCCAAATAGCCAAGTGGTCTAGCACTTTGCTCCTGGACCAAAGAGGGTCTGCCCCAATAGCCAAGTGGTCTAGGACATTGCTCCTGGACCAAAGAGGGTCTGCCCCAATAGCCAAGTAGTCTAGGACATTGCTCCTGGAACAAAGAGGGTCTGCCCCAATAGCCAAGTGGTCTAAGACATTGCTCCTGGAGCAAAGAGGATCTTCCCCAATAGCCAAGTGGTCTAGGACATTGCTCCTGGACCAAAGAGGGTCTGCCCCAATAGCCAAGTGGTCTAGGACATTGCTCATGGATCTAAGAGGGTCTGCCTCAATAGCCAAGTAGTCCAGGACATTGCTCCTGGACCAAAGAGGGTCTGCCCCAATAGCCAAGTGGTCTAGGACATTGCTTCTACCCCAATAGCCAAGTGGTCTAGGACATTGCTCCTGGACCAAAGAGGGTCTACCCCAATAGCCAAGTGGTGTAGGACATTGCTCCTGGACCGAAGAGGGTCTGCCCCAATAGCCAAGTGGTCTAGAACATTGCTCCTTGACCAAAGAGGGTCTGCCTCAATAGCCAAGTAGTCCAGGACATTGCTCCTGGACCAAAGAGGGTCGGCCCCAATAGCCAAGTGGTCTAGGACATTGCTCCTGGACCGAGGAGGGTCTGCCCCAATAGCCAAGTGGTCTAGGACATTGCTCATGGATCTAAGAGGGTCTGCCCCAATAGCTAAGTGGTCCAAGACATTGCTCCTTGACCAAAGAGGGTCTGCCCCAATAGCCAAGTGGTCTAGGACATTGCTCATGGATCTAAGAGGGTCTGCCCCAATAGCTAAGTAGTCTAGGACATTGCTCCTGGACCAAAGAGGGTCTGCCCCAATAGCCAAGTGGTCCAAGACATTGCTCCTGGACCAAAGAGGGTCTGCCCCAATAGCCAAGTGGTCTAGAACATTGCTCCTTGACCAAAGAGGGTCTGCCTCAATAGCCAAGTAGTCCAGGACATTGCTCCTGGACCAAAGAGTGTCTGCCCCAATAGCCAAGTGGTCTAGGACATTGCTTCTACCCCAATAGCCAAGTGGTCTAGGACATTGCTCCTGGACCAAAGAGGGTCTACCCCAATAGCCAATTGGTGTAGGACATTGCTCCTGGACCAAAGAGGGTCGGCCCCAGTAGCCAAGTGGTCTAGGACATTGCTCCTGGACCGAAGAGGGTCTGCCCCAATAGCCAAGTGGTCTAGGACATTACTCCTGGACCAAAGAGGGTCTGCCCCAATAGCCAAGTGGTGTAGGACATTGCTCCTGGACCAAAGAGGGTCGGCCCCAATAGCCAAGTGGTCTACGACATTGCTCCTGGACCAAAGAGGGTCGGCCCCAAAAGCCAAGTGGTCTAGTACATTGCTCCTGGACCAAAGAGAGTCTACCCCAATAGCCAAGTGGTCTAGGACATTGCTCCTGGACCAAAGAGGGTCTGCCCAAATAGCTTAGTGGTCTAGGACATTGCTCCTGGACCAAAGAGGGTCTGCCCCAATAGCCAAGTAGTCTAGGACATTGCTCCTGGAACAAAGAGGGTCTGCGCCAATAGCCAAGTGGTCTAAGACATTGCTCCTGGACCAAAGAGGGTCTGCCCCAATAGCTAAGTGGTCCAAGACATTGCTCCTGGACCAAAGAGGGTCTGCGCCAATAGCCAAGTGGTCTAGGACATTGCTCCTGGACCAAAGAGGCTCTGCCCCAATAGGTAAGTAGTCTAGGACATTGCTCCTGGACCAAAGAGGGTCTGCGCCAATAGCCAAGTGGTCTAGGACATTGCTCCTGGACCAAAGAGGGTCTGCCCCAATAGCCAAGTGGTCTAGGACATTGCTCCTGGACCAAAGAGGGTCTGCCCCAATAGCCAAGTAGTCTAGGACATTGCTCCTGGAACAAAGAGGGTCTGCCCCAATAGCCAAGTGGTCTAAGACATTGCTCCTGGAGCAAAGAGGATCTTCCCCAATAGCCAAGTGGTCTAGGACATTGCTCCTGGACCAAAGAGGGTCTGCCCTAATAGCCAAGTGGTCTAGGACATTGCTCATGGATCTAAGAGGGTCTGCCCCAATAGCTAAGTGGTCCAAGACATTGCTCCTTGACCAAAGAGGGTCTGCCCCAATAGCCAAGTGGTCTAGGACATTGCTTCTGCCCAAATAGCCAAGTGGTCTAGCACTTTGCTCCTGGACCAAAGAGGGTCCTCCCCAATAGCTAAGTGGTCCAAGACATTGCTCCTGGACCAAAGAGGGTCTGCCCCAATAGCCAAGTGGTCTAGAACATTGCTCCTTGACCAAAGAGGGTCTGCCTCAATAGCCAAGTAGTCTAGGACATTGTTCCTGGACCAAAGAGGGTCTGCGTCAATAGCCAAGTAGTCTAGGACATTGCTCCTGGACCAAAGAGGGTCTGCCCCTATAGCCAAGTGGTCTAGGACATTGCTTCTACCCCAATAGCCAAGTGGTCTAGGACATTGCTCCTGGACCAAAGAGGGTCTACCCCAATAGCCAAGTGGTCTAGGACATTGCTCCTGGACCAAAGAGGGTCTGCCCCAATAGCCAAGTAGTCTAGGAAATTGCTCCTGGAACAAAGAGGGTCTGCGCCAATAGCCAAGTGGTCTAGGACATTGCTCCTGGACCAAAGAGGGTCTGCCCCAATAGCCAAGTGGTCTAAGACATTGCTCCTGGAGCAAAGAGGGTCTGCCCCAATAGCCACGTGGTCTAAGACATTGCTCCTGGAGCAAAGAGGGTCTGCCCCAATAGCCAAGTGGTCTCAGACATTGCTCCTGGACCAAAAAGGGTCTGCCCCAATAGCCAAGTGGTCTAGGACATTGATCATGCACCAACAAGGGTCTGCCCCAATAGCCAAGTGGTCTAGGACATTTCTCATGCACCAAAGAGGGTCGGCCCCAATAGCCAAGTGGTCTAAGACATTGCTCATGCACCAAAGAGGGTCTGCCCCAATAGCCAAGTGGTCTAGAACATTGCTCCTTGACCAAAGAGGGTCTGCCTCAATAGCCAAGTAGTCTAGGACATTGCTCCTGGACCAAAGAGGCTCTGCCCCAATAGCCAAGTGGTCTAGGACATTGCTCCTGGACCAAAGAGGGTCTGTCCCAATAGCCAAGCGGTGTAGGACATTGCTCCTGGACCAAAGAGGGTCTGCCCCAATAGCCACGTGGTCTAAGACATTGCTCCTGGATCAAAGAGGGTCTGCCCCAATAGCCAAGTGGTCTAAGACATTGCTCCTGGACCAAAAAGGGTCTGCCCCAATAGCCAAGTGGTCTAGGACATTTCTCATGCACCAAAAAGGGTCTGCCCCAATAGCCAAGTGGTCTAGGACATTTCTCATGCACCAAAGAGGGTCTGCCCCATTAGCCAAGTGGTCTAGGACATTGCTCCTGGACCAAAGAGGGTCTGCCCCAATAGCCAAGTGGTCTAGGACATTGCTCATGCACCATTAAGGGTCTGCCTCAATAGCCTAAGTGGTCTAAGACATTGCTCATGCACCAAAAAGGGTCTGCCCCAATAGCCAAGTGGTCTAGGACATTTCTCATGCACCAAAGAGGGTCTGCCCCAATAGCCAAGTGGTCTAAGACATTGCTCATGCACCAAAAAGGGTCTGCCCCAATAGCCAAGTGGTCTAGGACATTGCTCATGCACCAAAAAGGGTCTGCCTCAATAGCCAAGTGGTCTAGTACATTGCTCCTGGACCAAAGAGGGCCTGCCCCAATAGCCAAGTGGTCTAGGACATTGCTCCTGGAACAAAGAGGGTCTGCCCCAATAGCCAAGTGGTCTAGGACATTGCTCCTGGAACAAAGAGGGCCTGCCCCAATAGCCAAGTGGTCTAGGACATTGCTCCTGGAACAAAGAGGGTCTGCGCCAATAGCCAAGTGGTCTAGGACATTGCTCCTGGACCAAAAAGGGCCTGCCCACATAGCCAAGTGGTCTAGGACATTGCTCATGCACCAAAAAGGGTCTGCCCCAATAGCCAAGTGGTCTAGGACATTGCTCATGCACCAAAAAGGGTCTGCCCCAATAGCCAAGTGGTCTAGGACATTGCTCATGCACCAAAAAGGGTCTGCCTCAATAGCCAAGTGATCTAGGTCGTTGCTCCTGGAGCAAAGAGGGCCTGCCCCAATAGTCAAGATGTCTCGGACATTGCTCCCAGGGAGGTACGCCATTGCTAGACAGACCTCCTATACAGGAGCAGACCTTGGGGCAGCTGTAGAAACAGAGCACAGACTAACGACTGCCAATACTGCGCAAACCCATGCCAAACTTGATCAGTTTAGATCTCACTGTCTGTTCAGTTTATAAAAGAATCGCAGAAATAAGCTGCACCATTAGCCCTTAGCTGAAATCCCATTCTCCAATCATAAAACATTCAGGCATAGAATTTCTCTGGCTAGTTATCATAAGGATGCATATTTGTAGAAATAACAGGAGCTAACCAGAAACCACAGAACATCTGAAGGGGAGGTACAGATTCAAATAAAGTCCAAAGCAGATTTATTATGAACAAGGTACTCCCAAAATAAGCAAGGCTTTGTTTTTGACTTGCAGAACTGGTTGGTATTAGAAATGATTTGCAGATTCAACTATTGCATGCGTCTCTTACTCATTAGAATGCTTTTAATAACATCACTTTTGAAATCCAGTGTTACAATCTATTTTGTTGTCAGGAATATATAGGATGGCCATTAAGCCATTCCAGGTACTGCCTAAACTTCATATCAGGCTGCTATGATAACCTTTATTCATTACAGGTCACATAGACAGAAACTTATATAATCCAATGGCTTCTTTCATACATGTCATATTTCAAAATGAAATAATCTCAGATTATTCTTGAAATGAATATTTACATTTATAATAATTTATATACATTCTCTCTCAGGGCTTTAACATTATCAGCTAATAACAATAACCAATTTAACCAAATTTACTACACCAAGTGCTGACCGTGTACAATAAATGTATTTTAACCCTTATGGTGGTTGTGGCTAATTTGGCCAATACACAATGCCGCAAAACACCAGAAAATTTACTGAAACCCTGGCACATGGGTACTCAGTGAGAGTTTCCAATAAATACCAATATCTCAGGGTTTGTGTGGTTTTCAAAACTATTTTCATCATTGTGCTTTGGGTGAAAGTAGCCTTAGCATTGGAAGGGTTAAGGAGAAAACTATGTTATTTTTTTGCTAAATATTGCTTTATCATCACAGTGTTTCCATTTATGGCCAATAGTGCACTCATTTCCATTGACGGTTGAACCCATTTATAATTAGGGATTTCTCCGGTCCCTGTAATCTGGACCCATTTAATTGTTCAGAATAGTTTTGGTAATTCAGAATTATGTTACAAAATATCTGAAGGAGCTTTGTTGTTAGTGATCTCAAGAACATTTCTCCATCGAATATTTTTGTAAATACACTTTTGGCTGAAAGATTTCATCAAACTCGCAAGCCTGCTAACAGGCATTAATGGGTCAATGTTTCGTTGTCTGTGCGGCTCGCCACCCCGCGCGCAGCTCTTGCCGTAGTTGGGCTCTCAGCTGTTGGTGTTGCGGTTCCTCTATGACGTTGCGCGTCCCCCCAGGGTCGGTCTGGTAGTCATACAGCTCCACTCCCTGCACCTGCTCCCAGTCAGCGCGGTACTCGGGCGCTCCCAGCCACTTCAACCACTCCGTGTACCTGCAGAGGGAATAGAGGAGGGGTTAAAGGTAGTCATACAGCTCCACTCCCTGCACCTGCTCCCAGTCAGCGCGGTACTCGGGCGCTCCCAGCCACTTCAACCACTCCGTGTACCTGCAGGGGGAATAGATGAGGGGTTAAAGGTAGTCATACAGCTCCACTCCCTGCACCTGCTCCCAGTCAGCGCGGTACTCAGGCGCTCCCAGCCACTTCAACCACTCCGTGTACCTGCAGAGGGAATAGAAGAGGGGTTAAAGGTAGTCATACAGCTCCACTCCCTGCACCTGCTCCCAGTCAGCGCGGTACTCGGGCGCTCCCAGCCACTTCAACCACTCCGTGTACCTGCAGGGGGAATAGATGAGGGGTTAAAGGTAGTCATACAGCTCCACTCCCTGCACCTGCTCCCAGTCAGCGCGGTACTCAGGCGCTCCCAGCCACTTCAACCACTCCGTGTACCTGCAGAGGGAATAGAAGAGGGGTTAAAGGTAGTCATACAGCTCCACTCCCTGCACCTGCTCCCAGTCAGCGCGGTACTCGGGCGCTCCCAGCCACTTCAACCACTCCGTGTACCTGCAGGGGGAATAGATGAGGGGTTAAAGGTAGTCATACAGCTCCACTCCCTGCACCTGCTCCCAGTCAGCGCGGTACTCAGGCGCTCCCAGCCACTTCAACCACTCCGTGTACCTGCAGAGGGAATAGAAGAGGGGTTAAAGGTAGTCATACAGCTCCACTCCCTGCACCTGCTCCCAGTCAGCGCGGTACTCGGGCGCTCCAAGCCACTTCAACCACTCCGTGTACCTGCAGGGGGAATGAGTGAATTAAACCCTGCCAATGCTGAGGCTACATTCATCCAAAGCACAAGACAAAAACAATTTGAAAACCATCTAAACCCTGTTGTGCTGGTATTCATTGGATAGCTCTGGCTGAGTACATTCAGATGAGTACCCATGTGCCAGAGTTGTGGTCATTTTCTCAGGATTTTTGCATCACTTTGCATTTGCCAAATTAGCCACCAGCAGCATAAGTGCTTAGGCACACAAAGACCATTTAGTGGCAATGAATATTACCAAAAGGTCATTGTCATTGTTTAAGAATGATGACAATGCATGATAATTCTAGGTGAAAGAAGAAAAGATGGAGAGTAAGAGCAGGGCTTTCAGATCCAAAGAGGATCAAGGGATCTTTTAGATGCATGGTATCCGTAGACAGATCTACACATCCCCATTTTTTTATAAGGCGAGCAGGGTGCCACACCAGCCCGGGGTTTCCCGGGAGGTGCCAGCTCCTATTGCACCCCATTGACAAGCCAATAGAGTGTGCCCCCTACGGGATGTGTACCTGCAGGGTGGCCGATACAGGGAGTTCATCATTTCTAGATTGAAGGAAGTTTTTCTTGTCCCATTAGGAATTATATCGACCGGATTTGTATTTTTAGTCCATCTTAGAGAAATTTGAGAAAGCGAATATGAATGCTGTTATTTCGTGATTTTTTAAAAGTTTAATTCTCTAATTTAATTTAGTTTTTCTCTTTGATATTGATTCTTCTCACCTGTATTGTGATCCTCTCATGGAGTAGCCCATCGCCTCTATATTGTCCTGTGGCTGAGAGAGAGAGAGAGAGAGAGAGAGAGAGAGAGAGAGAGAGAGAGAGAGAGAGGTATATTGTATTCTCACCTGTACCGCGGTCCCCTTATGGAGTAGCCCATCACCTCTATGTTCTCCTGCGGCTGGCCTGGGGGATCTGGGCGTGAGTACTGGGAGAAGGAATACGACTTGACGCTACTAGTAGCACTCTCGACCAATGGGAGCAAACTTGTGCCTTCAGTACATAACGCAACCTGCAGGGGAAATACACTAAAATTATAATGCAAGTTCAATAGATGCCATACTGATGCACATGTACTTGTATGAAAGTATACTTCAATTGATTGCCATTTATGCAAATAAATGGAGGGGAAAATTATTTTCCTTTGAGGATATGAATTTCCTTTAAAGAAAATGATTTTCCATTAAAAAATATTTATTTGCATGGATTACATTCTACAAAGATCGTCTCATTCCTTTGCCTGCTCACTTCGTAAACGTATGGTTTGTGAGGGGTGTTATAATAAACAAATGCAAAGCCCTTGGGTGGCAAAGCTCCCGAGGGGGATACAATCATGTTGGCAACACCACAGAGATGTTGCATTTGTTTTATTATACTGAACAACATCATACCACACATTCTTGTGATATCCTCCTCCCCCACTCCCTTAAAGCGGCCTGCTGCTTGAAGTGTTGCCATTACTGCTAATTAAGCACGTATAAAAGCTACGATGAAATTTCAATGTTATTTTCTTTATCGTTGTTCTCAACAATAAGATAATTCCATTGTTGATGGCGGCAGACCTTGACACACTTTCGCCACGCGTGGATATCTTGAAAGCATGACATCATCAACAATATAGGGAATCATGAAACGGTAGGTTTACAATTCACGATTCCTTGACAACGGGTGCCATTACGTTGAATGGTGACCGCTGCCAATGAACCTACAGAGACACAGGTAGCCAACATTTTTGACACATGGCTTTCATCCAATATGAGGTATAATAAAGGTACTTGATAACCAACAACTCCTTAAAGGATATCAGTGAGGAGCAAGAAATGGAAAATGCTCAGTACAATTGCAGAACATTACGTGAGAATTATTCCGGGGAATTATTCTATGTATTATATTGGGATCAAAGAGTTACTTGTCATGCATATAAACCGATGCCATTCTTGTGAAAAAAATCTTCATATATTGATAGATGCCAGCATTACCTGAGCGTTATTTTGCGGGCAGAGCGGTACGGGTGGTAAACCCGCAGCCTCGACAAGGGTGGGGTAGAAATCCACGAGCTCCGCCATGGCATCGGACACCTTCCCGCCGTCAGTGCGCCCGGGTATGCGCAGCAGCGAGGGCACACGCGTGCCCGCCTCGAAGTTGGTATGCTTGCCCCACTGCGCCTGCTCGCCCAGGTGCAGGCCGTGGTCGCCAATAAAGGAGATGACGGTGTTTCCCCTCAGCCCCAGGTCTGACACTGACTGCAGGATCCGCCCCACCATCCAGTCCACGAAACTCACAGAACAGTAGTAGCCTCTACGTAACGTCCTAGCCACCGCGTCAGGAAGGGTAGTGTTGATTTTGCTGATGTTCTGGTAGTGCCTTAGATAAATAGAGGAATGGATGTGTAGCGAGAGACCAATTACTATATATATATATATATATATATATATATATATATATATATATATATATATATATATATATATATATATATATATATATATATATATATATATATATATATATATATATATATATATATATATATCGATGTGTGTGTTTTTTTGTGTGCTATTATGGAGCTGGCTATGCCAAAGGACTCGAATCTGGCTTAAGAGTGACGTCACTAGGAGACAAAGACCAATGAGGGCTCGTTTATCGTGTACATTACAGAGAAACCTGCGCACCAGTATGCACAGAACACGACTTTTGGGCAATTCGCCGCAGCCAGCCTGTTCGGGTTGACCGGCTGATTTCATATCCACTTGTTTTTATTTATCTAAGCTTGGATGAAGAATAGTGTTGTGTTTGGTCATCTAAGATCTAAGGTAGTACCTCATATCGTAATAGTAACTCCAAATCTCGTGGTTGTCCGTCCAGGCTATGTCGGGCATGCCCTCTGGTGAATAAGGGTGCTCGGCTAGGGTGATGTCAGACTCGGGGTACAGGGCAAGTAACTCCTCCGGGAAGTAGAAGGGCAAGTGGGGTCGGTAGAATCCAACAGCTAGAAAAAATGGCTGTTCCCCTGTTTTGCCCCCCGAGGCCCACTGTTGCAGCATCTGAAAGCGAAGAATTGTGCTGTTTTAATGCCCAAGAAAATCCCAGGTTTTTAGCCTCTCAATTCTCTCTTAGAAGGTCTAATGCTACAGTGCCGACGTTTAATTCCTGCACTAAAAATACACGACCGTAGGCCAGATTGCTACCCAGTTTCCTGGGCATGGATGACCTCACAATTGAAAGTAGATTTGATTCGAAAGCTATGTGGGTCATTGATGTGCTTGGCCTATTTGTTCGACATTTTATCTGTGAGTGTTTGTACAACAAGGCACTGGCAGATGTTATGTCGACTGGTGCAGGAATTAAATGTCGGTACTGTATTTACCAAGCAGTTTGCTGAGAGATTTGAGCAATAAAAGGCCATCCAAATTTGAATTTTAGATTGATAAATTGAAGAATGCTATAATTACTCTGAGCAAAAAAAACTAAGGTAGCTCAGTAAGTAACTATTATTTTCTCTCTATTTCATGAGCGGTTGAAGAAAAGATACTCGTACATTTAAGTGTTTTTTTCTAAATGAGATCAATGTGGAATTTTTCACTATCGGATGTTTTGAGAAATATTTTATCATTTTCATCAATTAGAAAATCATATTATGTGTCATATAGATATGCAATCCTAGCATAGGGGTGTTGAGTCTCACCTCAATTGTCTTATTGGTTACTTGTTCGTCCGGTAGAGGGCTCTGTTCCCTGCTCTTCTTGTCGTACGCCTTGTAGGTGTGATTTCCCCTGATCTTCACCTCGTGAGTGTACCCTGACGGGATGTAGGCATCCTCTGTCCAGGAGGGCGGGTCCCTCTGATCGCCATGGTAAATCTTCCCCACTCCCATGGTCTTATAACCATTTTCCTTGAAGTACTGAGGGAGGGTGGTGAAATCACCCCCGACGTCCCGGAAATGTTTTTTGAGGTCGTAGACGTGGGTGCTGTCCGGACGCCTGCCCGTCAGGAAGGATGATCGGCTGGGCGAGCACATCCCGAACTGGCTGTAGGATCGGCGCAGGAGGAGGCTATGGCCGGCCAGGGCGTCCAGGTTCGGCGTCTGGATCCGAGGGTTCATCTCCGAGCCCGGTTCCTGGTACGCCCCGATCTCCGGGCGCATGTCATCCGCGATGATGAAGAGAACGTTCTTCTTGGTCTGCGTTGGTGTCTCGGCTGCGTCCAGGACGTAGGTGGTTAACGTGAGGGTCAACAAGAGCATACGACCAAAACCGGGCGCTATAAAATGACACATCATCTTCATCATATTCGTATTGCTCTGAATAAAGTCCGTTTAATATCGTGTCATCTACTCCAGATGCGTCTCACCTGGTAGGGAAATCGATGTCGATAGCTTAATCAACTGGTTGACTCCAGCGAATCATGATTAGTTGAAATACTAATATTATCAGCCTGTCCCCCTTTGAGGACGACGGCGACACAGATACTGACTGCGCGGAGGTCCAATCTCCAGTGCGTGTATTGGTGTATACAGATATGATGCTCCTTGTGATAACACGAGAAACAAAAGCAAACGGATTAGAAATGCTGATAAGGATTTTCCTTTACCGTCATTGCCTCTGTCATCAGCCTTAAATCGTGACTAGCCAGTTATCAGTGGTGGCGGAAGCCGGAACACCCTGGAAAACCGCCGACTAACACCGAGTCACTGGCAGCTTCCTCATCTCAAAGGCATCGAACCGTATCCGAAATGCGGGCAGGGGTGATTTATTTATTTTTGCCTTTAATATTTCATCCAAGTGTATAACATTTGATACAGCTCCCACACAGATGGAATTATATCAAACAAGAAGAAAGTGAGAGCCAGCAAATCATTAGGGGTAACGTGTTAGACCAGTCGGCTATTGGGGCCTGTGTGAGCTTAGGAATACCAGCAACATCAAGGGTACGGCTCCCCTGCCTTTTCAGCCACAGAGTGAATCATTCGTCTGTGATTTACAAATCACAAGTGCACGGGCCAAACACCCCTCTATCAAAAACACTCATATTACGAGTCGTGGATTTCCGGTCCCTTACATTTCTCATCTATGATGAAGATGATAACAAATCGATTTTAACACATTCGTTACCAAAGCGCGGAGGTCGCCTGCCTCACAAAAGAATGCTAAGTGTTAAAACCTTTTGAGGGAAGGCTAATTTCTTGAAAACACAACCGCCACTCCATTGTTTACTCTATTTTCTATGTGGCTCTTCAACTTCTTGTTAACGTTTGTTGACTTACCATTCGCTATGAGTTTGCAAAGGTTAAGTGGTACAAATCAAAGATATGGGTCTTCACATTGAATCACGTGATTCTCTCGACATATCAGTACTTATCAGTGCTCCGCTTTCGATTGGGGATTTTGTTTGTCATTGTGTGCAATTACTGCTTTAGTGGGAGCAAAGTAAACACTTTTTACACATTGGGTTCTTCCCGAAAAGGGGGAGGGACGCTCCGATTTTCAGATTATGATTATTTTCTTCAAAAAGATCCCACCTAAAATGATTTTGCATTTAAATAGGACTCCCACCAGTGCACCAATGTTTTAAAAGATATGGACCACATTTACAATGTGATTTTTCAAAAGTACCCCGCCAACAGATTTTCCCGGAGGAGCCTCAATGTAACCACCGCTACGTTACACAGTTGTTACTCTAGCAGTATATACAAAAGACTCAACTTCTCACTTTTCCAATTAATCCTGCTTTAAAGTGTGTGAAAACGCTTTTGTTTTGTTACCATTTTTGCGATCGACAGCGTAGGTCACATGGCGATAGAGACTCGTTTGATTCCAAGAGGTCGTTCAGGTACGAAGACACTATAAACAGCCCTTCACAGCGCCGCACGTATGTATAGCGACCAGGTCACATGGCGATAGAGACTCGTTTGATTCCAAGAGGTCGTTCAGGTACGAAGACATTATAAACAGCCCTTCACAACGCCGCACGTTTGTATAGCGACCAGGTCACATGGCGATAGAGACTCCTTTGATTCCACTGAGGTCGTTCAGGTACGAAGACACTATAAACAGCCCTTCACAACGCCGCACGTATGTATAGCAACCAGGTCAATACGCACACCGAGGAGCCAGCGGAGACTCAGGTACGAAGACACTACAAACAGCCCTTCACAACGCCGCACGTCTGTATAGCGACCAGGCCAAAACGCAAACCGAGGAGCCAGCGGAGACTCAGGTACGAAGACACTACAAACAGCCCTTCACAAAGCCGCACGTCTGTATAGCGACCAGGCCAAAACGCAAACCGAGGAGCTAGACGATACCCCGACTCTAGATGTCTCCTAGCCTAGATTTCTAGACTGGCATATGAATTTTTCAGTTATGTTTTTTTCTGTTACCAAGCACAAATAGTGTAGGTGTCACAGTGGTCAATTTAGTTTACACTTATCACACTAGGGGAATCCAGTTTGAATATGACATGAGGTGCATGTGGTGCCATCTATCTACATACATGGTACTACACCACACTGCTTTTTAGGGACTAGGAACCTAGTCTAGATGTCTCCCTTAGGAGATAGCCATCTTAATTGTATTGTATGTTTATTTGCATATCATTACAAAATCATACTGGTCATACAAATGATAAACTTATTACATGCCTTTATCGCATTCCCCTCCAAAGTTTTAATAATTGGACAGTCATTTTCTTATCAAAGCAATTAATGAATTACTCCCGATAGCAAAGTCACATACGGAGTATTAATCACTGTCGTTGTGAGTGATCGTTGTTATACCAAGTCATGGTATTTATATACGTCATCACGTGACAAAATTGCAATTAGCACTGTATGTATGTATCGTTTATTGACTGTGATATCATATTCACAAAATATTGCATACATGAGTACAGATAATATGGAACTAAACAAAGAAATATTGAGATACAAACGTGGACACAACTGGGCCTCGAAAAACAGATGGCAGATGCAATAATATAGATATCGCATGTCAGACTTAACTTTATCAGACTTCATTACCGATAATCCTCTCGCCTAAACCTGGTTTTAATAGGACCCGCTCACTATCCTCCATACCTCCGACTCTTTTAGTCCAATTTGGCATAAAAAGGGACATTACCTAGTACCTTCGGGGGCCAATATCTCAAAACAGCGACAAGATACAGATGTCCTTTCTTTCTTTCTTTCTTTCTTCGTGTAAATTCGCACTTTCAATCAGTGCAACCGTCATTACTGACGTAGGTGTGTGTGTGATGCGTGTTTGCGCTCCTTAGGAGAAGTAGTAAGGAGCTTGCGATATTTATCACTCCCGCCGCTCACTAGGAGTAGAAGTAAGGAGCTTGCAATATTTATCACTCCCGCCGCTCAATAGGAGTAGTAAGGAGCTCTTGCATTATTTACCCTCCCGCTGCTCACTAGGAGTTAGATATGTAATTGTGTGGAATAGGACCATGTGATCGGGGCGTCCCCCTACTCTTCATCGACAAATCACATAGGATCTTTTACATGCACAGGGGGTGAATTTCCCTGCACATGAGACCGACATTTTACGTCCCCATCTGACGGACGAGGCAATGAGGTGGTAAACTGTCTTGCCTAAGGACAGAAAGAAGTGTGGCTTGGCCCGGAATCGAACCCGCGACATTCGAGTCGCCAGCCCAACGCTCTAACCATTGGACCACCTCTCCACCCACCTGTCCATCATGCAGGGACTTGAAGAGGGGTTCATGGGCTTTCAAAATATAAGGGTTACTTTTTGCCCCCTCAACTGGTACTAATAACCCCTATTGGCCTATTTAGGACTATTTAGGAAATGGCACTTACTGTAGTCTGTAGCATATGTTAGCTGTAGATGTTTACTAGGTAAAGGTTGATAAATCTTAAAATGGCAAAAAAGAATTGCATGGATATTATAAAGAATTTCAATTGGTGAAAGTGTTTTGCATCATTCCTTCACGAACATTGTTACATGTAGATTTTAAAAAAAAGTTCACTTTTTAGTGCTTATCATGATGCTAAAAAAACGGGATCCCGCACGCATTGCTAAGCAGGGGCCCGTTTGCATATAGACTCTCAATTTTGCGCCCAAGCACAAGGTGCCATGGGACGGGAATGAAAGTTCCACTAAAACACAATTTGTATAAACATCACGCATTTGATGAAATGCAATTTAGTGTGATGAAATGCAAGTCTAGATGTTTATCAAGGGGCAGGTCAAGGGAGCATGTAGGCGCCTTTCACCTACACTTTTCTGTTCCAAGGAAGCTATTATAAAAAGGCCAAAATTGACCATGGACTGCTTCAAATCCATGTATACTCACCCCTGCTTCTCCACTATATATATATATATATATATATATATATATATATATATATATATATATATATATATATATATATATATATATATATATATATATATATATATACAGGTGAACTTGGATATGACAGACTCAATGGGACCAGGAAAATTGGTCCGTCATATGCAAAATCTGTCGTACACATATGACAAATACTTGATATGCATCGGACTGGGACCAAGCATATCGTCCGTCATATGCAAAATTTTCGTCGTACAGTGGTCCGTCATATCCAAGTTCACCTATATATATATATATATATATATATATATATATATTAATTTCGTAAAGTTGAGAGGACGCCATTTGCAAACTGGCTTTAAAATGGTTGTGACCAAAAGAGGATAAGGAAAGAAGCTGCAGAGAAAGCATTTTCCGAACTATTGAGGTTCTTTTACAATGAGCATGATACACCTACTATTACTGAAGGAACGTGGAACTATGAATTTATTGAGCAGCTAACTTCATTCAAAATAAGCAACTTATGTCCTTAAGCTGTTTGTTCAATATTTTCCAAGGAAAACAACAATTTTTGCAAGTTTCTCAACATTTATTCCCATTGTATATACAGTAACACGCAGGTAGTACCGGTATACTCGGTGATGATCTTGGTCTTATTGTAACTTTGGATGGACAATTATGTCATAGCCAATATCGTAATTGGGAAAATATAACACAGACCAACAAAATAGTACCAGTAGGCGTTTTGCCAATATTGGAACCAAGAACATAACAAAATAGTTTAACTTATGATAATTTGCGCTTACAAAACCAATATTATACAAGTTTTATAACATAAATGAATAATTTAGGATTGCAAAATTAACTTATTGTGTAGAAGTATGTACAAAAATAATCTAAAAACTGGAGAAGATTGCAACTGGAATGACTTCAAAATTGTGATTGTTCAAAATGGTTTCCAAATTCAAAATACCTTATGAACAAAGATTGAAATGCCAGATTGATTTAGGCACCAGTTATCTTTTCTGATAAAAACATATTAAATAAAATATTTGGAAAAGAATTGTTGATCAGAACACCACCAAATTTCTTGTTTCAATTATATAAATAATCTGTAAATTTTAAGGATCTCTTCTTCGAAAGCAACTTTATAGAACATCTCCACAGAAAATCTTCACATGAATTTCCATTTTTCCCTTTTTCAGCATTTTCAGGAATGAGCCCTTAATCAATTGACTTTTGAATAATTTAAACAATAATTGGTCACATCACTCATAGTCTCATACAGATAACATGTTGATCTCACCCGAATACAACTTTATACAAAATATAAATTGCAAAAGATACAAGTAGTCCACTCCTACATGGAGATATTTACTTACTTCATAATAAATGCTTAGCTTCCAATAATATATACATTCCTCAGGTGAAGCAGCATTATAACACACAGATATATATATATATATATATATATATATATATATATATATATATATATATATATATATATATATATATATATATATATATATATATATATATATTATTATAATTAATATATATATATATATATATATATATATATATTATTATAATTAATATATATATATATATATATATATATATATATATATATATATATATATATATATATACATATATATATATATATATATTATATACACTTACACATACAACTAAGTGGCAATTCATATACATGTAACAGATAACAAAAATAATAGCATCTTCAAATGATTTTCATATAAGGTTTAACCCTTTCATGCCTGGAGGTCTCTTTGACAAGAGTCTGCTGGACCTTAGATACTTATGGAAATAATTATAGCGCAGCAGAAAGCATAAGCATACTCCAGCCATTTGAAGGTAGCTTGTGGGGTTAATTTCCTCTACCATGTTTGAAGAGACCATGTTATGTTGCTTCAATATGGAGGAAAGGGCCAAAATCATTTCCTGCTTGTGACAGTGTGCACGCCTATGGGAGTTTCTGTAATAGATGGTCTCTCACAATTGATCTAATTAGGAGGAAAAGGGTGTAGGCTTTAACATATATGTGAAAATCTCAAAATGGCCCTAAATTCACTAATTAACGCCACAAGCCATCTTTACCAGCTCACATTGCCAAATGATCAAAATAAGTCAATATGGAAATTTAGTTGAGATTTCCGTGTTTTCTTGAGAAGTTCACACAAGTAGCCTAGTGCCTGCTAGGGAGTGTCATAAACTTTAGTCAGAAGAACATCCTGGCCAGCTGGTGATCTGTCCAATCCAGTAGCCCACCCAAGCTTGCAGATGTAGTCGAAAGATACAATTACCCAATCTCTGGCACATCGATTTGGTCTTCTGCTACTACTATGACCTATATAAATAATCGCATATGCTGTGGCTATTGTTTGTCGATGTGTACAGAGTGTATCATACCATGGAAATAATATATGATGATTTCTATATTTGCTCAATACAAATTTTAAGAGTATCCATTACATTCAGAATCCTACTTATTTATTGTTTTGTATCATACAATTGCGTAGGCATATATGAGGCTGAGCAGTCAGGCATATGGAAGAGTGTGTACTTGTAGAAATGTGGGTGCTAATAGGCCTACCTGGCCAGTGGAGGTGTTGTTTTATTGTCAGAACCTCAAACAGACTGTGATACTACCAAATATGGCATCAATAATTGTAATTTAAATGACTTATGGTAAAGTCATAAATACAATTGCTAATTTTTTCCCATAGGGAATTTTATTCTGGAACTAACTAGCACAGTGCCTCAGCTAAGGTTTAGATACCAGTTGTCCAAAAAGGGCAATATCCACAATATCCCTTATGCTGCTGGCGGCTAATTTGGCCAATACAAAATGATGCAAAAAACCTCAACAAATTACTGAAACCCTGGCACATGGTACTCATTTGAAAGTACTCAGTGAGAGCTTTCTAATGAGTACCATCATGACAGGGTTTAGATGGTTATCAAAAATCTTGCGTTCTTGTGCTTTGGACGAAAGTAGTCTCAGCATTGGCAGGGTTAAAATGTAATGTTTCCAGATCAAAACATCATTGGTGCCCAGGTGTGAGTTTTTTCAAGGATATGAGATTCCATACAATGCCCTGGAAGCTTCATGGCTGAGTCTCTGAGCTACAACAATTATCCTGCACACGCGATTATATAACATTTGAAACATACTTGCACTTTAGGAAAAGTGGAGCCCAGTTTTTCAGTTGCAAAATTATCAACTTTCTATAACATTTATTTGAAATCTCCACATTTCGTTTTACCAGGTATTCCTTAAAATCACGTAGATCACCTTTGAATAAAACAAGTTCCTATGTTTCAACAGGTCTATTGTTTTCCGACAGAAAGTATCTATAAGAAGCATAAGAAAAATATACTTTCACTTTCAGTAATGAGACTGTCTAAACTTAGTTTTTCACATTTTCACTTGCCTAGTGCAAGTAGAAAAGCAGTTAGAAATGTGTGAACCTTGTGCTTTTGCGCTTATGGTGTATAACTCATAAAATATACACTCAGAGCGGCCAAAAGAGGCCTGGCGATTTTGGAAATATTTCCCTTACAAAAGCATTTTTTTGAAAATATTTGAAAGAGAAATGTTGATCAGAAGACAAACTACAAATCTCCTTCAAATACTTTGTGAAATTTCGCTTCATTCCCAAGTTATTTTCAAAAGTATGAAAGTAGCAGACGATATTTCGAGAGGAACTCTTGAGTGTGAATGGGATAAGCTGGTGGTGGCAACATGAATTGTCCAAAGGGCTCCTCACGGTGTATAGGCTGGTTTTGGCTTCAAGACGGTGTCCAGAAGGTCGCTTCACAGTATATAAAGCTGGTCGTGCCACCATGATGCCACTGTGTCCAGAAAGGTTATTACGGTGTACATATAAGCGGGTGTTGTCGTCATGATATCATAGTATAGATGGGTACTTCAGGGTGTATAAGCTGGTGGTGGCGTCATCTGGGCAGTTGCTGACACCATTTCTGTGGCCGCATGATGCCACTGTGTCCGGAAGGATACCTCACGGTGTATTTATAAGCTGGCGACAGGAATCTTCCAGAAGGGTACTTCAGGGTGTATAAGCTGGTGGCGGTGGCATCTGGGCAGTTGGTGACACCAGCTCTGCGGCGGTGGGTGCTGGAGGTGTCGGGCCGGACGGCGGGGGACCTGATGGAAGCGGCGTGGCGGCAGCGGAGGAGGGAGGGGAAGGCACGAAATCCACACCGTCGTAATCATCGAGGAGATGCTCCCGGTGCTCTGACACCTCATACGGTGGGTAGCGGCGCAGGAGGTTCCAGGCGCTTGCGATCACTGAGAGACCCCCTGCGAAGGCGATCAGATAGAAGCTCAGAGCAAAGCGGACCTCCACCTTACTGCCCTTGTGGATCTTGGTGGCTTTCTGGATATGCTCCACGAGGGTAGTGATCCAGTAACACAGTCCATTGATAGTCACACATATACACACTGAAAGGCAAAACACAAGTAACAATTATAAGTGAATATATATTATCTGGACAGTACACGCACTTAGGTAGTGAAGCATTGAATAGGTTGATCAATGTCACCATGATCGTTAAAATATATATATAATTTCAGTGTCTATTCGAAACTCCCATTTGAGCACCAGAAATATGATATTCAGGTATTTCGGGATATCTAATAGAAAACATGCATATGATGGGAAATCATGAAGAGGGTGGGACCAGTCTAAGATAGGAATATTTCAGTACTAGTTAATATTGATGAAATGTAAAATAATAACTCAAGTCCTATCATTGTGTAAAAATGACGATAAATAATGTACTAAAGACCGAATGGTTCAATGTTACTGTGACATGAGGGAACATATTTGTAAGCGCCAGAGGCCCAAAAAGGTGAAAACCCAGCCTTACCTGTAGCGATATTTCCAACTCCATTTCTTCTGAGTCCCTTGAGGAACCTCTCAGAGGGGCCGAACAGGTCCAGGATGAAAGCTATGAGGCTGAAAAGTATCCCGACGAATGTCAACACGATGATCCCCCAGATGATCTGTACCGTCCTGTGATCCACACAGTCAATAAGAACTACAGAAAAAGAAAAGAATATAGATAATATTAAAACCAGTAAATTGCAGTATTACCTTGAGTTTTTGAAAGTCCCTTTCAGTTTTGTGTTTGAGGACTTCCTGTTCAGGTAAGATACTTCATGTAAACAAAACCAAGGTATCACTTAAATATAGCGGGAATATTATATAGCGTAATTACGGTACTGCCCTGGATAGCGTGATCTAAGTATATAGCGGTGAACGGGAACAGCAGCAGCAAGTTCAAGTAATAATTTAATAAAGACGGGGATTTTACAATAGCGCATATGGGCAGAGCGCTAATATCGCTATCTTATTGTTCCCGCTATATACTTAAGTTTTTTCAAGTTTTAAACCCTTCCAATGCTGAGACTCCTTTCGTCCAAAGCACAAGGACGCTAAGATTTTTGAAAATTATTTTGTCATGTTGGTATTCATTGGATAGCTCTCAGTTCCTATATATTTGCGCCAAAGTGAAGGGCTGGACATCAGGAGTCTCTGATCTGGCATCAGGTCACGTGAGCTCACGAAGGAACAAGGACCAATCAGGGCTCTCATATCCTTTAAATACATTACAGAGAAACCTGGGCTATTCGTTGAGGCTAGCCTGTTCAGGTTGACCGGCTGGTTTCATATAATCCACTTGTTTTTCTTTATCTAAGCTCTTGCTGAGTACTCTCAGATGACTACCCAGGGTTTCAGTCCTATTTTTCAGGTTTATTGCATCATTTTGTATTGGCTAATTAGCCACCAGGAGCATAAGGGTTAATAATGTATATTTACATAGATAATACGTACATGTATGTCAACAATTATATTATACAATCTCAATCACATTCTTGTTAACCCTTTACTGGGCCTGATAAGGAAAGATTGCAAAACTGGTCTTGTTGTTTCTCAGTGTGAAAGGCTCCACCTCTATGCGCCTTAAGTCTGCGCCAACCCACCCGGAAGTATACATACACAAATCAGTGAGTGTAAACAGTCAACACACTCCCTAAGTTCTAAAGATAGAATGTTAACCCATCAATGCTCACAACAGCCAAACACAGCCTGGCAGTTTTGGTGAAATCTTTGAGGAAAGGGTGAATTGGAAACTATATGAAGGAGAAATGTTAATCAGAACACCATCAAAAACTCTCCTTGAAATATTTTGTCAAGTCATTCTTAATTTCCAAATTATTGTCATAAGTATCAAAGGTCCAGACAACAATTTCAAGAGTAAGAATTAATGGGTTAAGCCATAACTCCCATTTATAAGGGCGATGATTTTTATGGGCACACACACAGACTGATTCGAGTGAAATGCTTATGATCGTGACAACTGTCACAATTACACACATTTATGTACTTATACCTACCATCATGCAGCCCATGTCCATAGTGGTATACAACATTGGATTCAGTGTCAATGTAAAATGTACCCGGGTAGAAAAATTGGTAAACGCCCAAGGTCTTGGTGTTGCAGCCTCCGCCCTTCACAGTGAACCACTTGGGTTCGGCCAGGGCCGTGGCCATCGTCACTATCACAAACATACTGCATACTGCCGCCAGAAAGTTCCTCTCCTTGTGTTTTAGACGGAAGATACGACGGCTGCGACTTCGCGACCGACTTCTGTGATGATGGTGGCCAGAATGTGAGCTGCTACTCCGATCGCGATGACTTCGCGGCATTTTCTCTGTTTATCTGGCGACGTATTTAGATAAAAACAACACAGAGAAAGCCTTGGTGTCTTTAAGGGTATGAAAATTATCCTGATGTATCCCAATATGTCACATGTTCGCTGTTCTGTGGCAAAATACGTCTCTTCCGTATGAAGTATGTAAATACAGGTCACAGTAAAAAAGGAAGATGGTGGCTCGCAGAGAGTGCTGACATCTGGCGGACAGATTAGGAACTAACTTCACACAGGCGGCTGTGGGACCAATGCCGGTGTAATAACAGTAATCTCTCTCTCTCTCTCTCTCTCTCTCTCTCTCTCTCTCTCTCTCTCTCTCTCTCTCTCTCTCCGTGGGGTGGAATTTCCTAGGAAAATCTACCCCACCCTGAAAATCTAACCCCAAACCCGGTGAGATATTTTCCTAGGAAATAAAAAAAAATTCTGGTGTTCGCATAACCTCTTCAAAAAATAAATAAATGTATAAATAACAGAATAGATATTCAGAGATAAGAAGTGTTACGCCAGTAAATGATGAGTTCGAGTGATAAAGAGGAAGATGTGCGGTTACATATCGCACTGGTATTAAGGGGAATGGAATGAGAGAAGATTTGGTTAGAGATGGGTGTTGGATTGCCTACCAGCAGAGGGAGAGAGGAAATGGCAGGTGGGAAACTTGGAAGGGGGAAAGAAAAAATATGAAGGAGAGTGTAAAGGGTGTGTATTTGTGCCTATATTGGGGAGGGGCCTGATGCAGGAAGCATGACTACTAGTGCTGTGTGTGTGTGTGTGTGTGTGTGTGTGTGTGTGGCGTGCACGTGTGTTGGGGTGAATAGGGGAGACACAGGGAGACAAAATGCCCAGGGATGAAGAGTGGTCTGGGAGGAACGGTAACTTCCCATAGACGCATTGTTCATACTCGAGGCGCGTAGCGCCTGGAAAAGTGTAACGTTCACAACATTTGTTATTGAACGCCTCCAGAGCCAGTTCCTTACAGTAGGGATTTTTCGACAGCGATGCCACAAAGTTATCGACATGTAAAAGCGTATAGATAAAATTGCTATTGTTTCTTTATTTGCAAAGGGATTAGGTCGGTAGACCAAAAACAATTTTTCAGTTGTCTTGGTGCTCGTAACTGTTTTAACGATATTCCAGCAATCTTATGCCGGTTGTTGCCCATCTTAGTTAACCAGCGGTACATGATTACGGAAGCACATGTTGACATGACATGGGGGGAGATCAAATTCATTTTGGAACAGTATCTCAATTTGGGGGGGGGGGGGGGGGGGGGAGGGGGAGGGGGGTAACGAATGAAAGTGGCCATGTAGTAAGTGACAAGATTTTTCTCGGAATGTTATGCACGATCCCAAATAGAGTTACGGGAAATCATGAACGTTAATGCCTTTTCACACTGTTTAGTAATCTACACTTGCTGCACATGAATGTTACTTAGTGCAACTTCCACCCATTCACCTTCTATCTGCCCTTTCACACGTCCCCACGTGTTGATCAGTGCCGTATCCATGCACCCTCCACTTGTAATATGGGCTTGCATCCGTGCGCCCGCCACTCACTTTTTGGGCGCTCGTATTCTTACTACACTGGCACATTCTACTCATCCTGCGGCCTTAATAAGCGCCCTGCCGCAACACTTGCCTTCCTCTCTCTGTAATTGTACTGTCCCCCCAGTACCTCTTTCAACGGGGCCCTATCTGGGCCCTACTCCCTAGGAGCTGACATCGAGGTACAAATGCGTTAACTTGATTACTATCATAATGTAAAGATATCGGGTGGCTCTTTTCTCCATACTAATATTGAACTTTATCAATACATGGTCTCTTCAAACATGTATTTGGGCATCAGATTTTGATAGATTTATTTGAAATTCGGCATATGTATAGCCGCAAGAATATCACGGAAAGAAGAGTATCACTTTTTTTTAAAATAATTATGACTTTGTTTGAAAGACGAGCAGTCCAGATATTGAAGAATGCACTTTCAACAAAAAAAAACTCGAAAAGAACGGTAATTGAATTTGAAAATGTGATACATTTTCCTTCAGATTGGTCTTTCCTTTATATTTG
Organism: Maea johnstoni; assembly: GCA_963942565.1. Lineage (NCBI taxonomy): Eukaryota > Metazoa > Annelida > Polychaeta > Spionida > Magelonidae > Maea > Maea johnstoni. Next base: position 43,179,465 of record OZ012694.1, on the reverse strand, counting down.
TTGAAGTTGACTGTACTCAGTCCATAATTATGGATGGGAGCTCCGTTTGAAATCTGTGTCACGCAGCACAGCAGGATATAGGTTCTCCCTAGGATTATGGATGGAAGGACTGTGACACTGTAATATCTATATCTTATGAAGGTCCTATGGTGTCTGAGGTGCTACAAGACCTCATTTGCAATTGCAAAGGTCGGAAACAGTGCTCAAAGAACTGTGTATGCTACTTGCAAGAGATGTCTTGCACGGAACTTTGCTCTTGGGAAGCAAGTGGAGACTGTGGAAACATTCGCGCAATGGCTGTCCATCTTCAAGAGGAAGATGATTCATAGGATGTGCAATATCACAGAGAAATACCTGCCAGAATAGTGCAAGTAAATTCCTTGATAAGTCTCACACCTACATGTAAATGACAATTGTAGTGTGGTTGACACAACTTTGGAGTATATCAACAGAAGTGTTCCTAGGTATGTTGTACTTCAGGAGATGTGATATAAAATCACTTAATAATGCAGCTTACTTCTTTCTAGACAATTCAAATGACTTCCAATGTCATTACAACTTTATTTAGTTTTTTCACATTTTTGTTGTATTTTTCAGAACGGTGGTAGGGGTAATCAAACTCTAACAACTAGGCCATTTATTTTCTGATCCACTCAAAACTGGTCTCATTAGAAAGAATATAGTTCCAGCTTTATATTGGTGTATGATGTGGTGCTGCTGTCTCACAGACTGATATATAGGTGAAAATACCTCATACAATTGAAAATAAATACAAAAGAATGTGAAGATTTCTGATAAAATCGTAATATTTTTCACCGGCAAATACTTCTGGAAGTTCAATTCATTTTTTAGAAGTATATACACACTGGCTAACCACTAGAATACTGTGTTGTTGAATATCTTCATTATGTTGTTTCATTAAAAATGATTTTCATTTTCATGAATTTTGAGAATTCTTTTTCAACATGTCAGTACCTTTAATTGATTTTAGAAAAACCTGACCAAATTTGATTTCCACAACATATCCTATCTTAAAGTGCAGAAAACAAGCTTTCAAATGAGCTATGTTGTGTCCGTATGACTCTCGGGTTGATTAAATTTCTGAAATCTGGTCCTTTAGTCACTCGCCTATATTATCCCTATTACATATATATTACCTCCTGCGGAGAGGGTACATTTAGGATGCTATCATTAGAAGACCTATCAGGCAAAATATACTTTAGTTACATTGTAGGTCAAACAGAAATATAAAACTAACGAAGTGAAGAACTTAGTGAAAAAAGCTGCCTCAAACACTACTTTTAAAATGAAATGATTACTTTAAAATGAAATGGACTCTAATAGGTGGCGTTTTTTTGGTAAAGTCACTTGCATTCTAATCTTCATTTCTGGATGATTAAAACAATAAATCCTTTCACTGCTCAGGTCATAGATCATTATGTCATAGTGATCGCTGACGCTTGGGCCTAAGCTTGCAAACATGAAATTACATTGCATCGTATCAAATCGAAATATCGATAATCGAATTGAAAAAATAACCTTTTGATAAGAGCCCTAGTATTTTGTTTGTATTGTGACGGGATGCAGCGTTCTCAGTGGAAACTGCCCCCAGTCCTGCACATAACCACAATACACCATACCGCTCTGCTATGGGGGCAGCCACCGCGGACCGCATGCTCGCACTGCAGAATTGACTTATTCCACAGATCTGTCATGCCGGACGCGTGTGAATCTAATCGCTTGATTATACGCTGGAATATGATTAATCCTGTACTGTTTCTCATCGACGTCCCTCATTGTGTGTCGCCAGGCAACAGAGAGGTTGTGAGCAGTCGTGATTGGATGTTAAATATTTTCTGGACTATTTTCCCTCGCGGAAGTGTAATTGCGATGCGGCACTTGGAGGAAGATGTCTACTGAAGCTGAAAAGATTGCAAGGTAGGTTCTTTTATTGCTCCTCTCCTCGGACTAGACGTATTCTTATTGCTTTTATAAGTTTCCTTTTATAAGATTTCACTCTGTATATGTTATATCCTTTTGAATGCTTGAAGTACCATTGCTTCTCCCCATTCCATAATGATTCTTCACTTTCCTCTTCTTCTTCTTCTTCTTCTTCTTCTTCTCTCCCCTTTCTTGTTTGCTGAAAAGTAATTTAATCAAAAGACAAACATTTTCCTCGTATCTTTTACATTTTTTCTCTCAAATTGTTAAGTAAATAATCGATTTCATTGAAGTAAACCCCCTTTCTCTGTTTGGCAAAGAGTCTGATTGTTTGTCTTTAGATTTGCTCCTTTCTGAATGCGGGGACGGAGTGAGCAGGGTAGCTAGTGAGTTTGGCGAGATAGTTGATTTAAAAGGGCAAATCAAAATGTACCCGTCCACTGTCAAGTTGTCGACAATGTTCTTTTTATTCCATCACCGGCGAAGATAAGTGCGGTGTAAATACGTGAATGCTCGTGGGGAAAATTACAATATATATGTCCAATTTGAACTGCTCTTCTTCAGAAAAGTATAACCCTGTGAGTGACAATCGGAGCGAGTGCGTGATTTTGCTAAAGCAATGTGGCTCACCGAGCGAGTGTTTGCGCCAAAGGCATTTTTTCGCACCGTAGAATTCGTCATAAATGGAGATGTAAAGGGTAGTGCTCGCATCTACCGGACCACAGAGCTGTGCTCCTGTATTTTCTCCAAACTGTATAATTTAATAGAGGCCCTGCTCACTTATGCCATAACCCATTTATGTTGCAGCTAGTAAAAGTCCATTGAGTGTTCATTTGGCAAGTAAGTGTGATAAAATCAGTTTCGGCTTTTGAATTGGAATTGGGGTTATCGTCATTTTGTCATTCTAGTCACAAGATCATGATTGGGGCAAGAAGCTTTCTTTGGCATTCCTATTGCGCCATAAGACATATAATGATTTACTGTGTGACAGGTATTCAACAGACAGTTAGTGGACGAATTGTACCATAAACAGAATAGTGAAGAAGGTAATTGGTACAGTTTATGACTTCATTATATGTCATAATGTCATTATTTTATTGTTCCATTTCCGTGTAACTCTTGAAAATAATAATATATATGCAAACGTACTTAACTAATACATAGTTCCTTGGATCGCACAGTATCATGCTACTTTTGTTCAGAGTTGATCATGATCTGCTTGTAATTTAACCTTCCACCATTTATACTACCATAATTTTATAAGACTTGCATCCGTATAACATATGACTGGTAATTTCGGTACAACCAACATATTTACAAATGTCAAGTTGAGAAATGTTAAAAGTATTGAATGTTTTATTGGTTATAAGAGTTCTATGTAAAAGTTGATAGTGGAGATATCTTGTTGGAGGATTACCTTTGCAGCCTAATGGCAGTATAAAGGGCCTAAGTCCGGTTTCCCGGACCCACCATATATAGGAAGAAATAGAGCCGTATAAAGAGCTTGGACCTTTCATCGTCTTGGGAGTAAAGTTTAATATCACACCTGTTAGACGTCGAAAACGTTCCATAATTCTTTTTTGATCATTTTCTTATATTAGCACTGCCTTTTTCGTTTAAAAATCCATTTACTGTTTATTGACATAGATTACAGTTATTTTGTTCACATTCATTTGTATTTTTTCAATTCTCAAAGATACGATACTAGTATTCATTGCATCTATACCTGGTGTTATCGTATTATATATATACTAGTATTCTTTATTGACCATAGGTAATCACATTATCCACAAAGAATGAATTAAGTTAACGACAATACGAAGGGGAATGTAAATGTTGATTGCTTGTGACAGCAAATGAAATTTGTCTAAAGCCCCGTTTACACTGTGGCGGTTGTCCGCCGTGTTCGGCGTTTCTCGGCGATTAACTGAATCGCCATGAAACGCCGAGAAACGCTGAAGCACTTCAAAGAAATTGTTTCTTGGCGTTGTCCATGCGGTCATGGTCGACGCCAACACGACCATAGGAGTTTCCTGTGCGGTGCCTGTGCGCTGTGTGGCGATGTCTGGCGTTCGTTGCCGGCAAACCGTATTGAATCCGCCAACGATGTCTGCGTTAGGCGGCGTTCGATGGCGGAAGGTCGCTTGTCTACCGCCATTGTCGGCGGTAGTGACACGGCAGCGCGGAGGTTCATCGCGACCATGCGGCGGAAGCAGTACGCTCAGTGCCGGTTAACCGCCACCACGTGCTTGCTTCCGAGTGTGGGAGCGGTGGAATTTCCCAAAATGTGATTGGAGTAGACCAGTAGATTTACTTTTAATAAAACTGATGATGTTTAGATTGATACTTGTGAGGTGCTAAATGATTTTTTTCAAAAAACTGACTTTGGGCAAACATACATTCTGTAATAAAAACAACAACGAAGAACACGATGATGATATTCGATAACGATGATGATGACAATGATGATAATGATTGAATTATGATGATAATGGCGGTGGTGATAATGGAGATACTACTACTACTAATAATAATAATGATAAAAATTATAATAATGATAATGATAATAGTGATGATGATAATAGTGATAATGATAAATGAAATATCAATAACTGCAATAATGTAATCAATCAATAAAGTAATACTGATAGATATAATAGTAATAATGATACTAACAATGAGAATGATAATAAGGATGATAATATCAATAAAAAATAATAATAATAATGATAATAATGTAACCATCATTATCATCATCAATGCTCTTCCGCTCCTCTTTCTATTATTATTGTTATTATCATCATCATTATTATCATCAATATTACTTTTATTAATGCTATTATTATTATTATCATTAGTATTATTGTTATTAATGACATCGTCATTGTTATTATTATTATTATTATTATCATCATTATTATTATTATTATTATTATTATCATTAGTAGTGGTAGTAGTAGTATCATTATTATTTTTACAGATTATTATTTTCATTATTATTATTATTATCAAAATGCGTCCGTAGAGAAACCTTGTTGCAACCACACTGCTGCCATCATGAAACACAGAGAACCGTACAGCAATCGCCGTTGTCCGTACCTCTGCCGCCACAAACCGCACTTAAACCGTGTTGCTACCTTGCTCCATGACGTACGAGCAAAACCGCAACACAGACGCCTAGAAGCGCGGTTTACGGCGTTAGGTGACGGAAGACCGCACTGGCAACGCCATTGACATCGCGGTCAATGGCGTTGCGTGCACGGTTCTTTTGCGATTTATAATAGGACGCCAACCTCGGCGGAAGTTTTAAACAGTTTAAAACTTCCGCCAAGGTTGGCGTTTCATGAGATTCAATCGCGACTGCGTTGCGGATGAACGCAGTCACTGGCGGTTCTCTTGGCGTTTCATGGCGACCCAAAAACCGCCGCCTAACGCCGGCAAACGCCAAACATGAACGCCACAGTGTAAACGGGGCTTAAGTAATGCTGTAAAACGCACCATATTCTGCTTTTCCTCTCTCTTTCTCTTGGCTCTATGGAACTCATTGCTTCACCAGTTTCTTTGTGTAAATACATCTTTAGATGGGGACGATAGAGCAACAAGTGAATCATTTTGGATTTGATAAAACTTTTCCAGAAGGCTATTGGTCTGAAGGCGGTAACGCTACGGTTGACACGAGATAATGTTACATACCGTTTTTTTTGTATCTATGTTCAGTCCTGCACTATTTTGTAATGATTCTCAGTTATAGTGAATACAAGATCCATGAATTATTGTAGCAAGAAGTGAAGTGGTAGGAAACTGAAGTAACCGATATACTTGTAAGTGCCCTTGTAAGTGCCCAAAGCAGGATTTGAATACCGCAATTTGTGCAGTGGTGATGCAGCACGTGCAATGCATTAGACCATTCGACCACGGGGACACCCCTTTATATTCAGGCCAATACTTTTTCGAATACTAGTATATAGAAATGATGTTTTTCATTGAGGGTTTGCAAAGTTTACATAATGCGATAATTTTGTTTTGAACATCAACAGAATCTTTATGTGATAGCAGACTTCCATTTGCCATCGCCGGTTTTCCCCCATGACAAAGTCTTGAAAGTGGTATAATTTTCTACCAAATGTTTGATTTATGCGCTCCGCACTAGCTTCTCTACCTGAATTCTCAGAAAAGGTGACCTTTCATTGTGGCTAGTCTGCTAACAAGGTTAGAAAATATGCTAGTCTGAGCGAATTGAAAGCTATGAAAAGACAGACAAAAACACTCAAAATGCCATGTAGATTAATCAAGTTGAGATCAGTTTCCTCTGCACTAGGCTCTGCAATCCTGGCCCATATGGATCTGTAGGGAGCGGTTTTCCACTTGTACTTGACATCATTCATTTGCAAGGCGGATTTATCATGTTGATCTCCAGCGCTCGCTATAGCCTCTGCATGTAGATGTAACGTGTCTGCCCACGTGCATCCATAAGTAGCCTTCGACACATTACACGTTCTCGGTATTCAAAAACACTCCCAGCAACATCTGTGATCTCACGTGGCAACTCTCGCGGCCACGAGATCTGCCAATCAGTAAAGAGTGAACTCTTAAGTGAGGGAGATAGAAAATGTTCGGAGTTCCTCAAATTAGCCTTCAATAAATATTATGAATTCACAGGTATAAACTTGTTCAATAAAGAATATAACTTTAGCCAATATGCTGGCTACACTTTGTTCTCCATGAAGACAAATGAAGCTAAATGAAGTCTGTATTTTTTAGATTGGTTTTATTTGCAATCAGGGTTAAAAAATAAACATCACAAAGACAAAGGTAGTGAGAATAGGCAAGATGACAAAGACAGATAGAAGATTCTGTAGAGTGAATAACCTTCATTGGATTAATACTTTCACAACTCTAGGAATAAACTATGATGTAAACAATATGAACAACATAAAAAAAGCAGATATCAACAAAAACTGGATTCAGTGAAGAATTAAATGCATGGAGTTGTAGAAATATTACACCATTAGGTAGAATTGCTAACCTAAAAAGTCTCATCCTATCTAAGATAACGCATATGCTAAAGGCAATATCATCTCCTTCATAAGAAACTTCAAACATATTGAAAATATGTCTATGGTATTTATTTGGAAGAAAAACGACATGAGGTTTGTAAAAACACTCTTTGCAAAGAAAGTTTAGATCGGGGACTGAAAATGATGAACATGGATGAGTCGACAAAAGTCTCAAAATAACTTGTTTAAGAAACATACTAAGAACCCAGATTGGCTTAAATTGCAGAACATTACAAAAAAGATAGATTATAACGGACGTACAAACTATCATACAGAAATAACTAATAAGGCAAAGAACACTTTTGGAAGAGTGTAGCCATTGCATTCAAACTTGTATATGACTCCAAAACAGAACAATAATATATCTGCACATAATCAGCCAATCTGGGTAAATCACAGAATAAATATTCCGTTTAACACAGCCCCACCCCCTCAATGGTTCGAAAAAAAGGTTATCTACATATGGGATGTTTAATGATAAAGGCAAACCGAGAGACATACAGGAAATGGAGAGAGTAATGGGGAAAATAATGTTCATGATGGAATGTAATGCTTTCCGGTGAGCCATACCCCAAACCTGGAAACAGGAAAGGGAACTATTTAGTAGAAACTATAATATAACCTACTACACTATTGAGTAAATACCATCGTGATGTTAATAAAATACGAAATTTATAGAAATAGATGCAAGAAAAAAATCAGAACTTAAAAAGATCATAGCGATTCTAAAACATCATATCGCATAGTCAATAAATATACATAGTTTTACATACATATGCATATATAAATCTATATAGGCACTATTTCAAAACAGGCGTGCAGGCGGAAAATGGCTGTTGCGGCGGATTCAAAATTTAGCTAAACATTTTGCATTCACGAATTTAGGTAAACTGTGAGTTATCTTTCCTTCAAACCTAGCTATCGCAAAACTTCAGCCAAATAACTAATCGGCATGCAAAGCCACAGCATCAGGCTTGCAGCCGTTTTGTAGGAGATACGGTCACAACATTTGCAACTCGCTATTAATATATAGATAGACTACCTCAGGAAAACAATCAAACCAATTAAAATACAGGATATAAACAAGAATAAGCCTTTGTAACCCATGTGTTGTACTATGCATTTTCTATTATAGCTAAGATATTTATTTGAAACCGTATGTGTTGTATTATGTACCTCTTACAATGTATAAGGAACAAATAGATGATAAAACATAAACATCCCACAAGGACTCAAAGGAACAACTCATAAACTAATTGAAATTGTTTAAACCATTTCATATTTTTCGCTTTTAATAAGACCGTCTGATCGTATATGTTTCTGACTAGCTCGCAGGTCTAGGGGTCAATCTTCTCACAAGTTAGACTAGGCTCCTAGTCCCTGTTATGTTCACCTTCACTTATGTTTTGTCCAAGCACTGTGGTGTGGTACCAGGTTTGGTAGATAGATGGCACCACCTGCTCCTATCTCTATACGTCATAATCAAACTGAATCCTGGTGAGACAAATGTAAACTAAATTGGACACTATGGCCATCTAGACTATTTGGTGCCTGGTAATAGAAACAAATGAGAGAAAAAAATACATATGACAGCCTAGAAATCTAGGCTACTCACAAGTGTAATATCTGCAGAGGAAGTTGACCACTCATGTTGACCACTCTGTTTACTCTCCCAGAGGCTTTATTACTTGCTATTCATCAGTACCTCGGCCATGTTTGTACATCACGTTAGTTTCAGATAATGCTCTCGAGAGGTGATTTCCAAGAAGGTCAGCCAAGGCGAGTAAGCACAAGTGGGCCTACTCGTTTGCATGAATATCACCCTAAGTACAGATTAATGAATGAATGAATGAAGGCTTAAAGGCACATCGGCACAATTGGCCATTCAGTGCCATAAAGTTTTTTCCGTAAAGTGGTCCTTTGCCATTGTTGAAGAACAATGGCAAAGCATGTGAAGGAAGAAAAAGGGGAAGAGAAAGAGTTGAGCCTTCAAACCCAGAGAGGACCAAGGGATCTTTTAGATGCATGGTATCCATAGACAGATCCACACACCCCCATTCCTTTATAAGGCGAGCAGGGTGCCACGCCTCGTAGGCTTACCCAGGAGGTGCCAGCTCCTATTGCACACCATTAATCAAGCCAAGAGGGTGTGGCCCTTGCGGGGTCTAAGTACAGATATTTCATACGGTGAAACATGTGTACAAAGTGTATATGTGTACATTGAGGTCTATTCTATTTCCAGATATTTAGCGCTTTTAAGTCGATTGCAAATTAATGTTTCTTGTTCCGTTTTTAAACACTTTGAAAAAAACTGTGTAAGGAGCTTGAATATGTCTTCGTGGCCATGTTTATGAAAAGGTATGTTAATATTCACAATATAAGAATGCTGATATATCGTAGTATTTTCATTTGCCCTTTTTCAAGAATTCTAGTCATATTTGCATATTTTTAATTTCGAGAATTACATTTTATATTATTACAATTCTCATCTCGGTATTAGTGGTATTTTTCATCAAAGATGTATATCAATTTTAATTTGTCTTAACACGTAGCTTAGCAGGATAAGGATACTTTCCAGATATGCAGCGCTTTTAAGTCGAATGCAAATTCATATTTCTTTGTTCAATCTCGAAAAAAGAGCGACATTTAAAAAACTGTAAGTAAGGAAATTAAATAGGTCTTCGTTGCCATGTCTATAAAATAATATGTTAATATTCATGATGTATGAATGTTGGTACCTCTTAGAAGTTTCATTTGCCTTCGTTCAAGAATTCTAGTCATAATTGCCTTTTTTGTTGTTTGTGAATTATCTTTATATTTACAATTCTCTTCTTGGTATGGTTAGTATTTTTCAACAAATTTGTCTTGATTATATTTTATCTTAACACGTAGCTTAGCAGAAGGGTCTATCTCAAGAGTGATCTGTTTTAAACAAAATTAACAAAAGTTTAAAGCCTGTCACAACTCAACACGCCATACTAACACTGTTCCCTCTTAACCCCTTTCCACACTTCCTTTTTTTCCTCATCATACTTAACACCATTTAAACCACCTCAACCCTAATTCTGAAATGACTAAAACTTTCCTCATCAAACGGTGGATAAAGATAAGGTTCAAGGGTTCGTACAACGAACCGCCCCTTTCCATTCAAAATAGTGATTTTCTTGCTCGGAATTACCACCATTCTTTAGTTTTGCTTAACTAATGAGGCAGATGTGCATTCTCTGCAGAAAGCAACCCCTACACAGGTATCCTCCTGGACGTTTTTGTGCCAATCCCTTGTTTATTCTTTACTCGCATTTCCATGCTAAAATAATAGAGGCTTGAGACGAGTTAGATAAATCTGGGGAGGCAGCGAGCCCACGTGACTGCAGCATTCCGATAACCGTTCAATTCGTCTGTTTCACACATAAAAACGTTCCATTATGATCACCTGCCAGGAAAATTTGTATCTCTGGCTTCATGACCGTGAACGTGCTCCTTACACTGTTTAATGACGTGTGAATCAACGGTCTACTTGACAAATACATGGACCAATACAGTGCGTTCTTAGGTCACATCGACCTTTTGTCTCAACGCTTTGCGGAGCGATACACTCTGACGTCACTGGTGGAGACCGAATCAGTTCAAGTGATCAGCTTTTGTGTCTACAGTTTAGTGAGATAGACACATCTCTTCCTACACCTGACATGCGGTCACGGGCGCCCTCTCTCTGCGCCACTTCGAGTTTCCTACCAACATATTACATCCTCAATCCAACATTTCACCTCTTGAATTGAGTCTTTCTGGATCCAAACGTGTTGTCCTCAATTCAAACTCATTGACAGCACTTTCCGTCGTCCCCTGAAAGAGAACCCCCCCCACCCCCCAACCCTCATCATCCTCTAGCTTCCGCTCAGCTTTTTCCTCCTCGACCTGCTAAGACCTTCCTGTGCGAGAAAGATTGTGCAATCATAGCACTTCAGATACTGCTTTTCCCAGAGAATGGACTGACAAGAGCGTGTACGTTGCTGCTCACCTTAAAATCAATGCAATTAGCCTGGCGGCCATCTTGGAAGCCATCATTGGCTATTCAAAAGACTCAAAGGCGATCAAATTTTTAATGTATATATATATATATATATATAAACATAATATATCTATTTATATACGTCACACGAAATAATTAAGAGTAATCCACCACAACCAATGACTGGTCCATCAAAAGTACAGTACCGCTTTGTCAACACACACGTACTCAAAAAGCGAACAAATCATGATGATTTATTACCGAATAACAATGGATAGCAGATGAAGATCAAAGAGAGCAATTGAGAGGTGCATGGCACTTGTAAGCCGTTACCTGACAACCTATGTTTGTTGAACGTGATAAGAAATTAAGAATTGTCTTTCAAAGAGAATTACAAAAGACTAAACTTCGATCTTTATGTAGACATGTTACCATTACAGAAAGTGACTTAAAGAGCTATCAATTCAGCATTATAACACTATAAGAAGCGTATGCAATTTTAAATCGCAATGGAGAGTGAAGAAACGTTTAAATGGTATAGCACAAATGGGCATACACACATGTACTAATAATTTGTATAATGATCCTCCTATATGTTGTCACTAAATATAACCTATATTAGAAGCCGATACATTTTCTATTATATACCTCACGTGAAAATCGTAAGCCGTGATTGGCTTATAAAGGTTGGCCATTCCATCATGTCCACCGGCGAAATGTCCACTGGCAAAACGTCCGCCGTTCTCACTGGATCTACCGGCAGTCATTGTTTTTTGCTTTTTGTGGATGAGCGAAATGAAACCTCAGCAGCAGAAGGGTTATTAGGAAGTATTGTGTTATCCAGGCGGCAACTTTGAAGCCTCCATTCTCTATCAAAGGTGAATTCAATGTGTTGATACATACACTTTGCTGTTTCCAAAAGAATTTCTAGGGAATTTATGAGCACTATATTTTTGGAAAATAGTTAAGTGAATACAATTAATGACATTAATGACATACAGTCGTAAGAAATGTGTGTCCTATTTGTAATAATCTATCACTGCCTTGTCAAATCAAGTTTAAGGTTTCATTCAGATATTCAGTCACTGCCATCCTGTGTTTGCAAAACTATCTCTATTACAAAGCCACACTGTGATCAATAGTTGATACATTTTCCCTGTCTCTAAACTATCGACTTGGGGTTCTTAGCACCTGTACACCAAAACGATAAATTAGCATTGATTAATTGTGGAATATACTCAGGAAGGAATCTTTGACAATTGAACAATTACGAATCTGATCCATGCATACTATTTATTTGTAAACACACGCACACACGCTATAATCGAAGCATTTCTTTGTTTTTGTCTACCTCTGTATTTCCTAGTAATTCTATTTACAAATAGCAATATGCTCACTATATGACTAAAAAGACAAACTATCATCTACAGTAGTTGGTATTCATAACAAAATTTACAGTGGTAATATTTAATGTCTTTCAGAGTGCTCTTGGACCTGAGTATTCATACGTTTTCCGCAAGTGTGTCGCTATTTCATCTTTGAAAATGATTTAGCAATAGACGGTTAGTAGAATAGGAGGGTGAATTCTAAAAGCATATCTCCAAAATATATTCAATAAACATTGGTCTGGTCGGAAAGGTGTCACCAAGGTCTTTCAGATGTTTTATAGCGTTGCAGGCGGGCAAGTTTTATCTTGCGCTATTCGCAATCTAAGGCAGGGCGCGAAATCTTTGTCAACATATTACCCCAGCTAGTCGACTCTCCTTTGATGGGTATATACGCAAACAATCAGCCATAAGAGCGGCACTGCGCGAAGGTTTACATGCGCAAATCTTTAAGTTTCCACAGCGTGCAGCGGGACATTGCATGCGCGACTCATTTCTCAAATGGCCAACTGTTTATAGGTGAACAATGCTACTGGTTATCAAAGACCACCTTTATCTACTGACCATACCAAATACAATCATTACAAAAGTGGTCCGTTTAGAGGGTTTGTAAAGTCAAAATGATGAAAGCATTTTGTATTGTCTCCGTACGTATGTAAAACGTTTCTAACTCTTTTGTAGATGCGAGTTATAGATGTCCTTATCACTCTGCTGATGGCAAGCGATGTCCTTGGGGGTGAGTAATACGACGATTACAGAAATCAATTTAGACGATACACCGTTTTATACAAAAATTAAACACCAGAAATCCCCGAATCAATGTATCTCAGTTAGTCTTAGTTGGCACAGAAAATACAGAAATAGAATGCACACAAAGAAAATTTAAAAAGAAATAGGAAACAAAAATGACCTGTCAATGCCAATGGATTACTAAAGTATATGCACCTCAATGTTTCACGCATATTATTATTCCAATTGTATCAATTATATCATTGTTTTCATCCCCTGAAAATATATGATAACAAATAGACGCTAATTCTGCATGTAACCAGTTAAAAGCATTGGGAGACTTCAGCATGTATAACTTGTATGATCAAGTATCTTTTTGAGTATAAAACCGCCATCGGCTGGAAGACTGATATCTGTATGCCTAGTGAGCGAAGTGTGTCTCTCATCCTACAGAGGGCTGTCTAGAAGATGAGCAAGAGGACATGAGTGGTCTCCACTGCTACTCCTGGAGCAAAGACAAGGCAAACTGGGACGATGCTCACAGGCGCTGTCAGGACCACGACGGCGTACTTGCGCACATCAAGACACTCGACGAGTGGAACCGTATCAAACAGGTGTGTGTGTGTGTGAGAGAGAGAGAGAGAGAGAGAGAGAGAGAGAGAGAGAGAGAGAGAGCATAATTAACACAATACATACGTACACACACCCATCCATCCAGAGAGAGAGAGAGAGAGAGAGAGAGAGAGAGAGAGAGAGAGAGAGAGAGAGAGAGAGAGAGAGAGAGAGACCATCGTGAATCGAATGAACTATAATTGATACTAAGTGTTGGCATCAATTTCACACATCTCTAGTATTTGAATATACGTCCAACTTACTTCCTAGATCACTGCACAAACGTTTTAGAACAAGGTGCTTTAATGATTCATTTAATAACCATAGTATACATCTTACAAGTATGACCGTAGTTCTGATGTGAATGAAAAAATAAATGTTGACGAAAAAACCCCGAATGAAACCAACGATTGTTTTTACCTCAACTTTATGCCTTTCATGCTAAAAGAGTTTCATTACATTCAGTAACGATGTGCCTTTATTTTCCAGCTGATGCCTTCAAAGACATACTGGATCGGGTTGACAAGGGTTGGATACTGGCGCTGGACAGATTTCTCAGTCTTGGATGATGCGTTGAACTCAGTGTTTAAAGCAGACTCAGATCGTTATAAAAGGTGTGCCTTCGTCACGACGAAGTTGTGGAGTAATGATGAATGTGACGAAAAGGAGCGATTTATGTGCCAAACACGTATGTTATATAAGAATACAATCTCTCTCTCTCTCTCTCTCTCTCTCTCTCTCTCTCTCTCTCTCTCTCTCTCTCTCTCTCTCTCTCTCTCTCTCTCTCTCTCTCTCTCTCTCTCTCTCTCTCTCTCTATATATATATATATATATATATATATATATATATATATATATATATATACACAGATGCGTACATATACCGACACATGGAGATGCATAGATAGGTACATAGATAGACACATATAGTGGTATGCTTTGTTGTTTAGCGTCATTCTGTCAGCAAAAATGTTGTGACCACTATCTTGAACTTAACAGAGGTAAGGAGTCTGACACCGTTGTTTAAGAAATGTGTGGTTGATAAAACACAATTCTGGGGCACACATTGCTAAAGTGATAGAACGATTATAATGTATCATAGTGCGTCATAGTATACACAATAAATACACAGCACCTTACATGTTACAGCGAAAGGAAGACGTACAACGATCGTTACATCGTCCATGACACCCAACCAGCCCTCCACAGTATCATCTACCAGCGCAACTACAGGTGCGTCCACAGTATCATCTACCAGCGCAACTACAGGTGCGTCCACAGTATCATCTACCAGCGCAACTACAGGTGCGTCAAACCTTTCAACATGTTTTCCTAACCATCTGTGTTAGCAAGCATAGTTTAAACATTTTTCCTATTCAATATTTACCTGGATAAACATAAAATAGAATGAAACGCAAATATTCATGGTAATGAAAATTTAATTTTCACTTTGCTATAGTTGTGAAATCGACCACCACCGGAAGGACCACACCACAAGCGACATCAGTGCAGGCTACCGATCAACCCACAACAAGGCAACTCACAACCGGCACACCCACAATGGAACAACCAACTACACAAAAACCCACATCCAGACAACCCACAACTGAACAAACTAAAATAAAACAACCCACAACCAAACAACCCACAACCAAACAATTCACAACCAAGCAAACCACAACAAAACAACCAACAACAAAACAACTCACAACCGAACAACTGATGACCAAACAACCAACAACTGAACAACCAAAAAACAGAAAACCCATAACAAAACAACACACAACCGAAAAGACCTCAACCCAACAACCAACAGCCCCTCAACTAACAACCACACAACCCATAACGAAACCACCCACAACTCAACAAACTACAAGGGAACATCCCACAACGGCACAACCAACAACGGAACGATCAATAAGGAAACCGCACACAACCGAACTTCCCACAACTGAACAACTAACATCAACAGAAGGTACGTTTCTACTCATAAGTTTGCATTTTTTTAAATAATGGATGATTATGTAAATGTGCACATGGCGTGTTTGTTATACGAACAGAGTGTAAGGAAATACTAGTAGTACAGGGTGCTTCACGAAACACCCATGTCCTTTATAGAAATTGCACAAAGCAGAAAAAAGCAAAACCAAATATTAAAGCGTAACAGGAAATATGAAATACGAGTAGACCAAAGCTTTGGTACTCTGGATACAAGAAAAAGCAAGCATAAAGTCATAAGATTGTGCTATGGAACATGAATGTCATACTTATTCAAACTAGCTGTAAGGCAGTCGAATAAACACTGATTAATGATGCCACGATAAATAAATCGTTAGGAGAGAACACATATACATACGTATATATATACATATATATATATATATATATATATATATATATATATATATATATATATATATATATATATATATATATATATATATATATATATATATATATATATATATATATACTAATGGGAAACCGGGGAAACGGGTAAATTGACTGGATGTCTGCATTTCTCTTGGCACAACAGAAACGGCACAGACAACAGAAATGCTCACGTCTGATGGAATATCAACGGAGTCATCTATCTCTTCTACCTTGCCAATATCCTCGGTCGTGACGACAGAAGGTGAGAGATTATCCTCATCTTATCATAATTACCCAGATGTCTTGGTCGGCCTATCCTTTGTCGAGGACTGGCAACTGATAAAACTAAATACGCCCCATGTCCGCGAAATGTTAACATCGCCCATGTTGTGTACCCATGGGTGACATCATATGTTTTCCCCATCTCTAGTGGTTTCCTTAACACGAAGAGAACCCTCTATCCATATGGTCAGATAACTATAACGATCAAACCTGAAGACTGACAAAACACAGCAAAATAATTCGAACATCAAACGGACAGTAAGTGGACAGCTAGCGGTTGACTGATGTTGAGGACAGCAAATTGATATAAATCTGCCCAGGCGACCGTTTGTGCAGCCGGTCAACCGTTTGCTGTACAATGCATGGCATTTTCTCCTGTAGTAATTGCTTTCATTCTCCTAATGTGTTATTTTCTTGAATTTCATTCAATTTTCTTTTCCTTTTCGTTCCGTTATAAATTCGGTCAACCGTTTGTGCACAAACGGACAGCAAACAGTCGACCAAAATATTCGTCAACTCTTTGCGCACAAATGTTCGGTTGACGATTTTTGTACAAATGTTCTAGTGAACAAATAGTGCACAGGAACATTAGTTGACCAATATATCGGTCAACCGTTTGTTCACAAACGCACAGCAAACGGTCGACCGAAATATTCGTCAACTGTTTGACATCTGTAATTTCGCTGTCCTTCTCCACTACTCGAGTGCCGATCAGGTTCGGAGTGTGTGAGAAAGTTGACTAATGTGAGACGATGGCCTTCCTACGATACTCCAGATTTCGCCTCTTTAATACCTGGGTAGGCTTTATTTAGCCTGTGTATTGCAGTAAAGTTACAAAGAAATGGCAATCCTAATTCCTCCCATTGTATATTTTTTCGGATGTGCACAAGAAACTGACGTGCATATACTGTACAGTCAGTGTCTTGTCTTTGCCTATCTGGGTGGATATCACATGCAGACAGTTGCTAAGCAATATCTGTGTATCAAGGTAATTTCAGTGAGAACACTCGGAAATGATATAATGGACAACTGGTCGTCCATTGAAACTGCCTTATCACTCGTACAATACGCATCTAATTAGCCTGCTATTTACTTTGGCCCACTCGCGGCTTTGTTCCACTTCATGCAAACAGCTAGGGAGATTTGTGATATTTGCGAAATAAATAAACCCGAGCAATTTGCCATTTATGCTCTTCACCGAGACGAGGACATAGCCCAATCCTGTATGTCATCATGCTCTGCTCATTGTTCAAGAAATTATTGTCTCCCTAGTCACACGATGCTTATAAAATTAACTCGGCCAATACTGAGGCTACCTTGGTCTAAAGCACAAGGACGCAAAGGGGTTTGAAAAGTATCTAAACCCTATCAGGTCAGTTTCCCTTCACCCTTCCCACGGTTCTGGTCACTGGCAGCTGAAGGTGAGTGGCCCGGGTCAGTAAAACACTGCGAGGGACCCGGGTCACCTAGAACTAGTGGTAGGAGTCCTGATCAGGGCATTGACAACTTATTGACATATAGAATATATATAAGAATAGCCCATATTTGGCGAAACACATATTCATGGAGAGAACTACTATTATAGGGGTCAATGGCAACTAGAAAGGAAACCTAGTGCTCAGTGACCCGGGGTTGCTGAGGCTTGGGGGATCCTGAACACTGTTACAGCGGCTCTTTGCCACCCACCCATCATAGATAACCTGCTGGCGAGTCGGGGGACGGACCCTTACAATGCCGTGTGTTGGGACTTGAAACTGTATATCTAAGGATACATATCTTGTATTCCAGCCGGGGGGCTAACCAGTTCTACATCAACAAGTGCTGCAGGCTTTGAGAGGTGCGGCCTATCAACCAACACCAGCTCCGGCAGAGAAATACTGCAGAGGATTTCCGAGGACTTTGTAAGTACTGATGATATATTGTCCCCTTTTAGACTTCTTTGACGGTGCACTAATAGTTAAAGTTGAGTGGCTTGGCTGGTCTTGAGGCAGTCTTTTCGTTGTTGTTGTTTTTATGGTTAACATTGTTATTATTATTGTAAATTATTATCATTATTATTATTATTATTATCATTATTATTATTATTATTATTATTATTATTATTATTATTATTATTATTATTATTATTATGTTATTATTATTTTTATTACTCTTTTTATTATTATTATTATTATTATTATTATTATTATTATTATTATTATTACTCTTTTTATTATTATTATTATTATTACTATTATTATTATTATCATTATTATTATTATTATTATTATTATTATTATTATTATTATTATTATTATTATTGTTATTATTATTATTATTATTCCAGTGCTGGTTGGCGGCCAGGGGCAGTGCCTCCCTGGTGAAGATTGAGCTGATGACGCGCAGAAGGACGCTGACCGATGGTGACCTCGTGGCCAGCGTCAAGCTGCTGCAGAATGCTGTCATGCTAAACCTCTCTCGAGAAACTGATAAAGACCACATGTACTCAGAGATGAAGGTAGGTACCGCGCATGCGCAATGTTAGGACCAAATTTGACATAAGAAATAACAAGCGTAACCCTCAAAACATTCAAATTTTCATCCACCTTCATGTTTATTGTTACTAAGCATTGAGTTCTATACTAATAGTACAGGTCACAGCCCTCTACCTTTTTTAAGATGATGAATATAAGAAGTTTAGCCCTTTACATATTCAGGGTGTTTTCTTATAGGTACATACTGATGCCACTGCTAAGATGTATACTCTAAATATTGGCATTTTCTTTAGCTTTACACGAAGGCCGTGAGTAATCTCCTTGAGGATCATAACACAGACAAGTGGCGCCACCTACGGGAGCACACTGAGGTGGGCACTGTATTCCTGAGGCTCACCAATGACGCCGCCGCCATCATGGCGGACAAGATGCTGAACGTCAACGAGTCCGTCACCATGGCATCCCGCAATCTACGTGAGTAAATACAATCAACGCATTATTGTTTAAGAGTTACTCTTGACATTATTGTCTGGATTTTTGATACATTTGACAAAACCATGAAAATAAAGAATGATATTACAAAATATCTGAAAGAAAATTGTTAGTGCCACTGACAATTCTCTTTCAAATATTTTGTAAAACTAATAGTCGTGTTCACATTAACATTCCTTCATCATGTATTTTGCCAACTGTTCTCTCGCCCGAAATATTTCACCAGAATTGGCCACTGTTACCATTAGTGAGATAAGAAAATGTTCCCTTGTTGCCGTTTCTTCATGAGACGGCTCATCATATTTTGCAGCACGACTTGTACCACAGCTACTATTGTATTGTATTATGTGTTTATTGACAATAAGTAAATCTAATTAACCGATTCGCATCAGGATTGACACATGTGTATATACTTTGATAACAAAGCAATATTTTGAGAAATACATCAGAGAATTGTTAATGCTGTTACATCTGACAATCTCTATTTAAATATTTGTCATATTTCACTAAAATTGGTAAGTCTTGTTAAAAGTTGGTAGACTACGTGTACACTCCAGATATGAGTGGGTAAACCTATCAATGTTTCAGAGTTACTCTTCAAATAGTCGCCTGGATTCTTGATTCTCTTGACAATACCTTGAAAATGAATAATGGTTCTACAAAATATTTGAGGGGGAGTTGTTGATTGTTAGTGTTCTGATTAACATTTCTTCGTCATATTCTGACCCTTTTAATCACTTCCAAAGTTGGTTCTCGATGTGTTCACCCTAGACGAAAATTAAGATTCATATTTTTACGCAAAACCACTATGTCCGTATGCGCCTTTTCTAATGGTTCGCTTATTAATACATAAATTATATAGGTACAAATACGTAAGTGTAAGTGTTGACCGTAGAAGCAACTTTCTGGGGGGGGGGGGGGGGGGGGGTTCACCAGTGAACATTTTTGAATTTTTGGTGCAGTTCTAATTATTAATAGCTTCCTTGCATCTTATCACATGTTCTTGCATGAGAAACTAATCAATGAAATAATCAATTCTTACGACGCCAAGGGAATCAATGGGGTAATATGTCATATAATTTATTTAGCCGTAAAATCGAAGGTCTTGTATACAATGTGTATTGCAAGAAAAACGTCAGAATATTAGGATGGTGAATCCACTCCCCAATGGAGATCAAGAATGCTTTATTTCATTCACCTTGAGGCTCCCAAGCCAGATATGATATATCTTTTATCAGAATTCGCTTCCTCCAACTCGCCCATCAGTGAACCTCTGTGAATTGCTGTCGCCGATGCGGTAATAAGGCTATAGAAAGCGTCACGAGTTTGGCGCCCCAGACAACTCGAGTAGCCTGACAACTGGTGCTCTTATGGAGTAGCTATACGCTCAATCGAGAGCTTAATTGTCACATAAAGGCATTAATATCAACTTCATCTTGCAAATGACAATTTCCCTTGTAGCGAGATTATAAATATAACTTTGGAGTGTTTTGTTTTGGTTAGACTTGAAACTCCAGTATTTTTTTTATCACAACACAGCCAATTTTAGAACCCGCCAATTGCTAATTTTTTTAGCTTAGTTACATAATATACATTCCGTTTTTTATTCATGCCTAGAACTAAGTATTGGACATATCGCATAGAAAAATGATAAGTGTGATAATACGTAGAATGAAGCACGGATTCACAAAATGCTTAAAGGAGAGTTTTAAGTCCTTATGAATATATCTCAATCACACACTTACCAAAACATACTTTGGCCAGACACGTATAACCAAAAAGTGTTTTTGGTGGCAGGCGATGGGAGACGTTTTGGTTCTATTTTAATCACTTCATTCATATTGCTTTGATACATCTAACATATGTGACTTTCAAAGAGATATATTTGACATTTGTCAAGAAAAGAATGGTCAATCGCGGAAACCTGCCATATCAACCTACGAAAGTTTGACAAGCTTGAATTTCATGATGAATGAACGATTTCCTTTATATCAAGATGTTTGCAAAACCAAGACAGTAGATAATAAAATCATTCAAACTATTGCATGTTGCCTTTGTTTACCATTTGATTTCCTTTCAGTTTTAAAAATGAAGAAAGAAACGACCAGGGACTTCAAATCGTTCATAATCGAAAATCAAACCAAGATGAACGCATTCCTTTATGTGTCTTCGGAAAGTCTGCAGCCTAATAATGTAACAGGTAAGAACCAAGTCAACTGAATCGGGGAGTTATACGTTGAATTTTTTTTTCTTTCAAATAAATTATTCGTATGGATCCTTAATGTTTTGAATAGGTGAATGGGATATGAATATGTCAATTTGAGTTACTAAGATAAGAATGTATGTATAGATTTGGGTATCAGATATCATCAATATTGCGTTGCTCGCTGCTCAAACTATTCGATGAACTATTCATATAACACATCTGAATAAGCGAAGTATAAAGGGCTGACACAAGTATTGGGACACATGTTTTTATTTTCAGAACTGGGTGAATTCTGTTCTTTGATTTTAGGCAAAACTATGAGGGCTAATTATCTTCCCCGTATAATGAGGTAAACTAGAGAAAAAGTGTGGCTTAGGATATATGCGTTAACCCATCCATGATTCAGCTTCTCGTGTCTAATGAAATTACCTCTCATAGGTTCCAATAGATGGCAGGACACATTTATAAGGACAGACACTGCGTCTAGCACTGTGTGAAGGATTTCATTAGGAAAGGTTTTCCGACTCCTCATAATTGCTTATGGAAATTGTATGTTTTATCCACAGGTTATGAAAACCTTACTTTGGTGGGCAGTGTATATAGAAATATGAACCAACTACTACATCCAACACTGCTCCTGCAGAATACACAGTGAGTATACTAAATATATCTAGGACTACATAACTTCACTATATATATATATATATATATATATATATATATATATATATATATATATATATATATATATATATATATATATATATATATATATATATATATATATATATATATATATATATATAAATGTATATATATATATATATATATATATATATATATATATATATATATATATATATATATATATATCAGTTATTGATTAGTAGAATGCTGATTAGATTGGTTTAGATTTCAATTTCTTTTTATATTTGAAATTATGTTTATGCAATAACTAACGCTTGCTTTACCTTTTAGAGATAGAAATATCTTTCAAAAACTATAAACTTATAGTAGAATAGAATACAACACAAGACTATTTTTCCGACTTTATATTTAGATGTATTGTAATAAAAAAAATTGTGTTATGTCTACGGGCGAATTATAAAAACAAAACCAAAATGTCCCCAGAGAATGTTTTCTAGATCCTAATTCAATCAATGATCATTTGGTTGATTACTACGATTTTCATTGACCCAATGCAAAGTTAATCGCGTCGCTAGCATTGTTCTTTACTCGCAGCTTCAGATTCGAATTCACCTTTATATTTGGTGTTTTTATGAAATTCCCTTCTCGGCATTAGCATTCATTCTACTGTATACCGAACCGATATTATACAAATATTGCACTTGGGTGAGTGCAATATCAATTTTTATTGCACTCTGAAAAATGATATTGCACAAAGCGCTTGCGCTTGCTTGGCACGAAACACAAAGTGCCATATGTGTTTTATTATATGCCTACTGCTCATTCAAGTTAAGAAAATTACTAATTCAAAGAAGTATGAAAATGTAGATATTATTGATATGTTTTTCCATTCCCAGGTTTTACCACAAACCATTGGGTTATTTTAAATTTCTAAGCTGTAGTATATGCTTGTGTTAATTCAGTAAAACTGCAATCAAAATACTATAAACACCTGAAAAAGTCACATGCATTAGTAAAGAAATGTAATGATTTATTTATTCAATTTACAAATGTGTTCTCCCAATACTCCCTTCCTAATCATGATTTTACAGGAAGCCCAAACTCCTTGTCTCTATTCACTTCTGTTGGGTCCCTTTTCTAGAGTTCAACTTGAGAATTGAGCACATGAACCTGACAGCTTTGTAAGGTGGTCATGTGACCATGATCTGACCAATCACATCAGAGAATGAGCAGTAGGCATATAATAATAAGTTATATCAAATACGTGCCATTATAATGTAATGAAATATCTTTTATCGTCATCGTATCTGTTATATTGACGCTAGATCGAGACTTGCCAGTTGCTAATGATGGGGAAAAACACCAACTTACCCTGAAGTCACATGTCACATGACCCAATGAATTTATTTACCCAATGTTGACCTCTCTCCAGGAAGGCCGTGTCCTATGCTGGGGACAGTGACATGGTCGCAGTAGATGTTCTGGTTGATGGCATCAAGACCTCGGTTCCCGTCACATATGGATTTGCCCACCGCAAAGTAAGTTAGATGTTTCTGTCCCACTTGACGCTTTTGGCAGTGCAATTGAAGTTCATATTATATTTTTGCCAGAATACACACACACACACTCGTTTGTAAATGTTGTCTTTGAGGTCTGCTATGCATTCTTCCAAATATAATTGTTGGCACGAGGCACTTCTGACAAGGTAGCATGGATCAATCGGGATAAACCTATGCCTTAAATTGTAGGTAATAGTGTAAATGATGACTTTATATCACAAAATACGGTAGCATCGAAACGTCTTCTGGGTGATAATGAAAGCATGAGTGTGGTTAAAACAAAATTAAGTACAGTTTTCACAATGTAACACGTGCAGTATAATCACTGTATTAAACTTCCCAGCCACGGATTTCAAAACAACACATATCTTTATAAAATGATAGAATATCAGTTTCTGAATCTGAATTTATGTAAATTTGTGAAAATACATGGATAACACCAGAAAGCATCTTTTTCAATAGTCGAATAAGTTACTTCATCATCAACTTAAGTATATCTTTCTGCAAAGTAGACAAAGTAGCTCAGTTGGTTAGGTGTCGGACTAGTAATCAGAGGGTCGCTGGTTCGATTCCCGGCCACTCCGGGCACTTTGGTCGTTCTTGGGCAAAACAGTTTATTCCATATTGCTTCAATCTACCCAGCTGCAAAATGGGTACCTAGCATAAATAAGGCAGTGCTTAGAGTGTGTGCGCTATATGCTGCCAGTTGCTCTGGAATATCCCCCGGGGGATTGAAATGGTTTCTGTATGTACAGTGCCTGCTAGGGGAGGAAGGTCGTGTGAGCACTTCGGTGGATACAAGACTATAAACCGAATACCTTTACCTTTATAAACAACTATCATTTCAAACTTGCTTTCATCTTATTTTTCAGAATATGGATGTGGAACATTTATGCTCTTTTTGGGTGTTCGGTGCAAGGTAATTTCTTTATCATTTAACAAGAATCTGGTCACTCTAGAAAGTCATGCACACAACCATGTATCGTTGGAGCAACACGCATTTTGTGTGATAAGATAAACCTGATAAGATAAGCTTGGCCATCTCAACCTGAAATTCTCTCTCTCTCTCTCTCTCTCTCTCTCTCTCTCTCTCTCTCTCTCTCCAGCCATCCATCCATCTATCCATTCATATATCGGTCTGTATAGAGTGAGTAATGAGGAAGTTTGACACCCACGGTAAACGCGAATTTTTTCACCTATCATGGTTTCTGGAAATTATGGCGAAGGTCTGGTTTATGCAAAAGATTACTCTATAAATGTTCTCTAATATGCATAATTTGTAGGCTATATTTGTAAATGCAAAAAACTCCAAGTGGTGTTAACGACACTTTTCATTAAAGATGGTCTAATGCAATGATTCACTTTCAATTGATAACTTAATTTGTTTCAAGTTCAATATTTTTTATTTTACTGATTCCTGATCACACACAAAACTGTGTCACCACAGGTATAGATTACATGTGTTCCCACAGCAGACACACAATCTTAACTTACAATCAGTGAGGAAGAGTCATATTCGTGAAACTCATCTCAATGTGTATGTGTGTCTTCATTTTGATTAGTATGTATAACTAACATTTCTTATGCAGAAGCCCATCCACTGGTAGTGGATATTGGTCAACAGATGGCTGCAGTCTGATCCAATCTGGAGCAGCACAAACTATATGCCAGTGCAACCACACCACTAACTTTGCTCTGCTCATGGACGGAATACCTGTTCAGGTAATTCTAGCATTTAAAAGATCATGATAGTTTTGCCTTTGTTTCGTTTATATAAAACATTATATATCATCACACGAAAATGTATAGGTTGTGGTTTTTAGGGGAAATAGTACTCACTTTGAAGCAGTCATCTTATTTGGTTGTCCTAACAGTAGATTCCTATCCGCATGACCAATGGTACTATAAGATCTTTAACTAAGTGTTTAATGTCCCCCCTCTGGTGGTGAAGGTGAGTGACCACTAGCTACCACCTGTCAGTGAAGGGGTTCACGTTTACTGAAACTAGTAGGGTATCCTAATCAGGACACTCTTCTCTGTTGCAATTGTGAGTACGGTTGAGCATAATATTAGACAAAAAGACTATTTTCTATTTCACTAGAAAGATGATAATGATGATATAGATGTTGATGACGACGATAACGATGATGGTGATGATGATGAGAATAATGATGAGACTAATGTTATATTTTACTTGCTTTCTTTCTGGTAGATGTCTGCTGAGCATGACGCCGCCTTACGTATCATTACCTATATTGGCTGTACCACATCCATAGCCTGCCTTTTTGTATCTCTCACTATCCTAGTGGTACTACGGTACGTACTATACTCATGATCTCTCTTCTAATACAATATGATCCAAAAGAGAAAAACAGGAAATAATGCTATAGGTGCCCAAAGAGAGCACATCCTAGTTACGTTGCCATTACCTTACTTTCAAACTGTATTGTATTCTTATAACCAGGTATTTCTCAACATTTTCCAAGAAGTATAATAAGTTGTTTCATAATTGAGGACTTGGAACAGATGTTGCGCACGATTGAGATGAAATAAGTTAGCAACTCTAGAACTATGGGTATATGGTTATATTTCACTAGGTCAAATCTGGATATGTACATGCATGAATCAATACTACTACTACTACTACTACTACTACTACTACTACTACCAATTAGATAACTGTTTGTGAAGGTTTTTTACCTTAACCATAAGATACTTAGTGACCGATGACATTGATCAATGGTAAAATCTCCCTGGATGAAAAAAATAAAGATGTCCTTGGCATTTTACAAGATCCATGCCCTTAATTGTTTCAGTTCTCTACAGTCAGATCACATTACAATCCACAAACATCTTATAGGAGCACTGCTCTTTTCACAGCTGGTATTTTTGATGGGATCCTTTGCGCAAAAGAACAAGGTTAGTATATGATTACTATATTTAAAGTTTTAAAATGTAAGATCTACGCTAGCTGAGCCTTTATCTGTGCTTTAAGACTGAACTTCACAAGGCGTCGATTGCTCCACTCACTGATGCTGCGAGCCTCATCTGTGTAGTGATAGGGAGCTTTTTGACACCTCAAAAACGAAACTGAAATCTGCAGAGAAGAGAGATTTTAAAAAATGAGGTTGGAAAGAGGGTTTATGACCATTAAAGTGTCCATCTTAGACGGATTGTGCATTGTAACTGCATTATATGATGAATAAAAGGGGAATGTTTGGGACTGAAAAAGGTGTCAACTATAGTGCGGATGATGTAGACTACCGATGTTCTGTTGCATGATAGCTAAAATTTACAGAGATTCAGTGGCTGGTAGGTCTCACTTCCTGCTCAACACACAAGGCCTGTGCTTTATTCTCTCCATCTCTCATTCCAGGTTGCCTGTGCCGTGGTAGCAGCTGTACTGCACTTTCTTTTCCTCGCATCATTTTTCTGGATGCTTGTGGAGGGTTTCCATCTTTACCTCTATATCGTCGTCGTCTTCAAGAGCAGACTGCAGAACATGAAACTCTATTATGTGATTGGATGGTGTAAGTAGAAACTCTTTTAGGTAAATAACAATCGGGTGCATTCATGACAGGGGTTATTAGCAATGGCATTATGTCATTGGTTGAGGTTATTAGCCATTGCATTATATCATTGGTTGAGGTTATTAGTGTTATGATATATACTATGCATCTAGTGCATATAAGATCAGTTCTTAAGTTCGCCACTAGATGTCCTCTCCTGTTATATGTAAACATCCTGGGCCCAGGATTCTTAGAAGCAATAAAAGATGAACCCAGCCTCTTGACTACCAGTATGGCTGCAATCGACATGACATGTTCTAGTTGTCTATAATCTTTCAGCATTATACATACAATATAAACAAACATGGTGTCAGATTAGGTGAAATCTGAATGAAAGGATCACCTAGAACCCCTACATAGCATTTATAGGAAAATCATACCCCACGAAAAGTGGATTTTATTGTATTTACTTAGGATCACATGGAATGCACATGTTGACAGGATACACTAGACAAAGAAAACTGAGTAGAGAACTTTTTCAAGTATTTTCTGAGGAAACCGAGAAAATGGCAGCCTACCAAATACCTCCCCCACCAGCAATGAACTGCAAAGGTGATGTTTGCACAAATTGGAAAAGTTTTAAGCAAGCATGGGATTTTTATTGTCAAGCTACTGAGCTAACAATGAAGCCAGAGATAGTGAAGGTAGGAGCACTCTGCTCAGTCATGGGTCCGGATTGTAGAAACATAATGATGCACCTCGCTACATTAAGCGAAGAAGACAGAAGAGACTCAACTCAGATATTACAAAAATTGGGACAGCACTTCACCCCTCAAAAAATGTGCTATTTGAGAGATTTCGTTTCAATAGTGCCAGTCAAACTAGAACTGAAACAGTGGATCAGTACGTAATGAGGCTCAGACAACTCTCAGAGTCCTGTGAGTTTGAAGCATTACGCGAAGGACTTCTCAGAGATAGAATTGTGATGGGAACAACCGATAACTCAACAAGAGATCACCTATTAAAAGAAAGGCCCGTCCCTGACCTAAATAAATGCATTGACTTCCTGAGAGCCAGTGAAATCTCAAGAGTTCAAAAAAGTCAACTACACATAGACACTGATAACGATTCGTCAGGAAGCGTACATGCAGCTTTGAAATATAAGCCCGATGGTGTTGTGATTGGTTGAGGTTATAAGCTATTGAGTTGTTGTGATTGGCTAGAGCTAGCAGCCATTGTATTGTGTGATTGAATGGGTTTATTAGCAATTGCAGTAGGGGATTGGTTTGGGTTATTAGCCATTGCATTGTGTAATCGCGAGTATTTAGACATGCAAAATACTTTACCCCGCTAAAACAACATTAGGCCCCCAATTCTCCCCCTTTTGCTTACGTGATTTAGAGCCCTTTGTCCCATCAGATCCGCCTCAGACCGGAGAAGAGGTGATAATTGAAATTCCTTATGTCAAAATGGCCGTTCTGACTTGCCGCTCTACTGTGCATGCGCAGTAGCTGGTACTTTGCAGTTGACAATTCGCACCATCAAACCGTAAATACAGAGTGCACTCCCAAAACCCTCCAAAAAACAGTGATCATGTGTGAGTTTATAAACTGTAACCACTTAGACCAGCAGGATTAGGTTTGTGCTACCCTCCACTCTTGTAATTGCTTGGTGCCACTTGTATTTTTGATGATTTTGGACGATATCAAACCTTGTATATGACCATGCTGTTTTGCGTTGTGATTCATGAATATGTAATGAGATATAATAGCCTCTAACTACGTAATAGAAAACCCCTCAGAGTAGCGTAATTCAGAATAGCTACGTTACAGACTGGGGTTATTAGCCATTGCATTATGTGATTGACTGGGGTTATTGGCCATTGCATTGTGTGATTGACTGGGTTTATTGGCCATTGCATTGTAGATCATAATTCAGTTCCATTAAACTGAGTATTAATATCATGTCATACTTGAAGTGGCTACTTTGATCATTACAGTTTGCCCACTGATCATTGTTGGAATTGCGCTTGCAACTAGAATAGGAGGGTATGGAGTAATTAATAAAATGTAAGTACACATAAACCTACATGCATACATCCATCCATTTCTCCAAACATACATAAATACATACATAAGTACATTCATGCATAAGTACATATTACAATACGCACATGCATACATACATACATACATACGTACATAGACATACATACATGCATACTTACATACATATGTACATACATACATACAAACATACATACACAAACGTACAAATTACCCCCCCCCCCCTGGCACACACACGCCCTCACGCACGTATGCTTGCTCGTACAAGCGCACATATAATGGCAGTCAGTTCGTTACGATGCTGTGAGCCCTAAATGAGTTAATGGTACAATGGACAACATTGTCACATGTAAATTCATCCTACCAAATATAATGTGAGAGTAGTCCTAGTTATTGCGTTAAAAGTTTTATTTTTCTGTTCTTGTCGTGATATCAGGTTACATTTTCGCAGTTGTAAAGATCAATTTACATACAAATGAAACAATAAAAGGTCTATACTGCATCGTGTTGAAAGAGCTGTTTTAAAATGAAAACTATTATAGAAGAAAAAAAGATAAAACTATCTAACACAGACAATTTTAGCACAGAAAGCAATTTTACAGAGAACTGTTTATGGAAATCATGTACATTCGTCACTGTTATTTGTTGGTGTTGCCAGATTATCTATCACCAATTTGAAACGAATGATTATCATTTTGACAGGTGTTGGATGGCTAATGATAAGGGGTTGATGTGGGCTTTCATGGGACCTGCTTTAATAGTGATTGTGGTAAGTACTGCTGATCTTTACTCATTGCTTCATGTACCATTAACAAAAAGAGCGAGCTAATGAAAAAACAACATAGCATTAGAGTTATTCATAACCTGGCATACATTAATTGTGTGCTACTGCCATCACTACTACTACTACTACTACTACTACTACTACTACTACTACTACTACTACTATTGCCATCACTTCTTCTACTACTACTACTACTACTACTACTACTACTACTACTACTACTACTATTGCCATCACTTCTTATACTACTACTACTACTACTACTACTACTACTACTACTACTACTACTACTACTACTACTACTACATGTACTACTATTCTTCTCCTTCCTCTACTCCTACTAGTACTTTTACGTTTTTCACTTTTACTAAAACGTTTACTACTACTACTACCACTACTTCTACTACTACATGTGCTAGTGTTTTGTGTGTTTCAGGCAAACCTGGTTATCCTTATTACTGTTGTGAAGACCGTGATCGGGTCGGCTAAGGTCAGAGCATTAGATGACTGGCAATATATCAAGTGAGTTTAGAAAAAAGGGAATAGAAATCCAGGATAGGTAAACAATAATTAAGTGAATAATATAAGAACCTTTTTTCACATTTGCCATTTTCAATTGAATTTCATGATCTTTTGGAAATATGCATGAAGACAAATTTTATACTGATAGAAAAGAGGTGTCATATTTCCACAAATTCCGTAGTCAAAAGCACGTCTGTACATATTACAGTGGATGACCTGGCTGATGGTATATCTATATGATAGCATGTAGCGTGACAGCATGTAGCGTGCAAGACAGATTATTTTAATCCTCATTATACATTTTGGTCACGCTTAAGATGCAATATATGGAGTCATTATGATACTTAAAAAAGTCCTGCTTGTATTTCTAAAGAAGTTACATAGTGAGTAAGATATTTTTACTGTATTTCAGGGCTGGTTTGCGTGCAATACTATTTTTACTACCGGTTTTGGGATCAACTTGGATATTCGGATTCTTCCCACACATAGCCTGTCGATACATCTTCACAATATTGAATTCCTCTCAGGTAAATGGTATCAGAATTCAGAATTATCCTCACCATAATGTTCTACATTCTCTATCGATAGATCAAGTGTTAGGTCGCAATATGGTTGTTTTGACTTATCTTCTTTGTCCCGGTAACAGCCACTCTCTACAGGCGCCACATATTGACTTGGACATTGTTTCGCAATAGGGCATTATAGTTCTGAGTAGGTATCGCTTAGTTGCCACCATATAAGCATGGGTATTGAGTTGATGATAGTTTTTTTGTTTCTAGTAACATTAAAAAGTGCTGTTCTATGATATCAATCTTGCTTTTCTAACTCCCATGCTCTCGACCAGAGTATTTCCTTCCGTCAACACCCATTACTCCCTGGCAACTCTTTGGGTTGAAATGATTTTGTACAATTTATGTATCTTAAGTCAGCACATAATACAATACATTGAAACAGCTGTTTTGCCTTTTCCCCTACTAGGGAGTCTTCATCTTCCTCTTCCTCATCGCCATGAATACTGAGATTCGTTCAACCCTTTTGAACGTCAGCAAGCGAAGTCTATCCTCTGCCAAGGCTGGCTTAAGCAGCGCCTTATCTACGACAACCGTAAGTAGCTTCTGTAGCGAAGTCAACCAAAAGAAAAAATGTTATTCACGTTAGCCGTAATTACGGTATGCAACCATGCACTTGGGATTTTTGTCAGATATTATTATATGTAGTCTAGTTAAAAGGACCAAAACCTATATGTTTAAGCTGTATATGATACACTTAAAGTAACCAACTTACTAAGGTAATGACGCCCAAATTAAGTTGTATTATTACGTAGCATTTACCTTGACGTTTTATAAGTATTCTACAGAATTATTCAATTTGGCCTTTTGTCTTTAAACAGGTCCCGCATTGAGCTGGATCTGTTGTGGACCTCTAAAAATTGTAACATTTCCTTATTGATGGGAATTCATTTAAGAATTAATACAGTTCATACCTTCTTCGTTGTCGAAAGAACAAAACCAAGTATAAGATAGCTGAAGAACAAAATTAATTTAATTCACTTTCAAGAACTTGTTAGTGCAAATTTATAAAAATAGAATTTAAATTTTGCCATGCACCTTTCTTTGATTTCAGTTTTGTATCAATAACAGTAGATATTCCTATGCTGTGGAAAGAGCAAAATAATACATGGACATACCTCGAATAGTTCAATCAAGTAGTACGTAGGTTCCTTACTTGGTATCATTGGAATATAAATAAACCGAAACTAAAGAATTCGTTTCATCTAAGGTTCTGAGATTTGATACTATTTAAAACCATAGTATGGTATTTGTTCTTCCATTTGCGAATTACATTGTTTGCCACTTTGGTGCCATCTATATGAATGGCATGACTGGTGACCCCCCTTTTTATCGTATATATTCAAAGGGGACCTTACAATGAAAGCCTATGCAAGGTTTGATGATGTTGGGTATTTATTGGAAAGGCTTTTAATTTTAGACGTGAAATTTGCAAATTTAGCGCCACTTTGACGCCACATATATGGACGGGATGACCGGTGACCTCCCTTTTTAATTTTGGACTTCCAAGGGGGATTTGACAATGATAGCATATTTCTAACTGTGAGTATTTTTCAAATAGACCTTAAGTTTTAGAAGTGACTTGCACCTTGTCGAATACCGTACTATGCTTTTAGATCGTTAACCAGATCGCAATACAAAGTAGAACCACGCCTTCATTGAAGGACCTCTGAGATTCAAAAGGTCAATACCTTAATCAGGTGTGATTGCATTTCTCAAGAGTGATTTTTGACGAAAACAAATGAAATGAATTGTATTCGTCTGATTAGGTATGTTCATGAATGATTGTCATAGACATGCACTCACCACGTGGTCTCCAACATGTCTGGCCTGGCTCCCGAGCGTGAGGTCCGAGTCTCCGCTGGATTCCAATGAGCAGGTCGGCCCGGTCGCTATATAAATGTGCGGCGTTTTGGAGGGCTATGATCTAGACTGTTGAAAGCGACGTAAACAGTGATTTCTTCTTCCCTACCTTCTAACAAGTCTGACCTTAACTGCTCTGCATTTCCCTTCGACAGTGCCATTGTTTACCTTCCTAATTTCAGCCAAATGTACGAGTCGCCCCCAGGATCAGTCCGGAGCTGATTGAGATGAATAAGCAACACCCCAAGACAAAGAAGCACCAGGAATCTGTCTTCATCACCCCAGACGATGGGACGTTAAAATCCCAACACCAACCTCAATATGTTGAATGGTGAATTATATGGTATTTAGGATATGGTTATATGGGCATGCTTTAATGACTCTGGGACTCGGGTGATGAGTGGGAACACACGCTACGTCGGCCTACCCATGCTGGGTATTGGACCTACGCGCAGTCAAAAGTCTGCCACTATAGTGTTCATCGCCACAGTAATATCATGACGATAATGTCACACAATAATATGCATTTTGCGTATTGATTCTTGAATGCATCATGTTTGGAAAGGTTACAACCGAAACGTTCGAAGATTCCATAACCATGTCGAAAACTGCTCTCGCGCTGCAGCACAACAGAGTGACAATGGCATGTAAACACGTGACGTATTTTTGAACTCAATTTATCAAATCAATCAACTGAAAGCAGTTTTCTAATAATAAACAATATATATATACATATATATATATATATATATATACATATACATATATATATATATATATATATATATATATATATATATATATATATATATATATATATATATATATATATATATATACTCTACACATGATTATACGAAATTGAAAGACATGCCTATGCTGTTGTGTGTTACACTCATCAATAAAGCTTACAAAGTAACTGTAAGGTGACATATTTTCTGAGCAACTGCCCGCGCAGCCGGAACAGGGTAATCAGTAGGTATAGTTTAGTAGTCTGTATTTGTATGTTTTATACCTGTCAACTCTACTGATTGGAGCAGTATTCTTCTGATTTCAAACCCCAAAATAGCTGTCTACTGATTGAGCACCTGATTTGAAGAAATCTACTGATTTTGCTAACTTTGAAAAATCCTTTTTTCCCAGCAGGTGGGTCAGTCTGCTCCCTTCTACCCAGTGTATCTCACATGACCCAATTACTGTCTGTAGTAATAGATTCCTATCAGTGGGTATTCGTGGCTAATCCCTTACTAATTGGAATTAGCATGTAGTCAAGTACTGTTTTATGGGATTAAGAGGGAAAGGTGCATTGTGGGCTAGCATCTCAAGAAAAATCTACAATGGCTGACAAGGAAAATTCACCACCTTGTAAAAAACACAGGTTTCTGTGTAAATACAATCACAAAATTGCTCGAGAATATTCTGAAGTTCTGAGAAGCAAAAAGTGTGTTCCTTTTGCTTACTGATGGCATGTATCCAACATCATACAATTAAATATGTACTAATTTAACATAAAGCAACTGATTAAAACTGTTATATCTAAATTACTGTAAATCTTAGTGTCATAGTTGAAAGAGAAGCCAAATCAGATAAAATTAGCTTTGAGTCCTCAAAATAAATTAATATTTTTTATGATGTGCTGAAAATAGAAGTATTTGATCAAAGTAAGTGTTGTTATGATATTTTCAATTCAAAAGCTATATCTATGTGTTTTTCATAACTGTGAATATGCCATCATACTGCAAGTGTGATCTGCTACATAAGATAAGTTATTTCATTAGCATATATGTATGGTTATCAATTTGCCCACTCCTGTGAAGTATGATAGCCCACTCCTAAGGTAAACTATTTACCTGACCCCTGGTGGCCAGGATTGGAACTAAACAAAATGCCGCGAAAGAAGCCCGTACAGTGAACCACATGAAATCTCCTGATTTTGGATAGTTGAATGTTGACAGGTATGATGTTTATTGACTATATTTTATGAATGAAGAACATAACACGAACTACGTTTTATATAACTCGAACTATAAAAGGTAAGAATACACATATGTAATAAACACAACTATGAACAAACCCCCCAAAAGAGGGCGGTGAATCAAGACCCACAAATAGCTATTTTAAGGCTCCTTTTAACTCACACTCTTCCAGATTAAGGATGACTCGTAGGTCTCTCTTCCTAAACCGAGCCACAAAACATGCATGCTTCCCTTTACCTACAATAACACTTGTACATCCTGAGTATGTATCTGTCTGTCCTTTTATTACCACACTTAAATCAACAGGGTCACTCGGTAATCTTTCCATTACTACGAAGAAAAGTTTTTAGATTTCTCCCTAAGATCTCTTCCGCCAATATTCCCCTTCCAATTCTATTAAGTCATTGAACATAATTTTCCATTTTGTTTCGAAATAATGGTACTATATAATTATGATATGTATCGCATCTTCTGAAATCCCCATTCAGATATGCAAACATCTGTGCTAATACACTCTTCGATATTTCATTAAAGGTGTATGATACTATCAAATGTATATTCTTGAAGGAAATAAATTATAGTGACGCAAATATTTGTGTGTGTATTGTTTTTCTTTACCTATATCGCGTTGGGTAGCAAATCTGAAGACAAAATTCTCGGATTATAAATCCCCAAAATTCTACGTATTAAATTCTATGACATCTCGCTTAAAGTTATTCAGTTGTAATAATGCATTTAACAATAGGTACTTTATTTATTTTCTTTTGCTTATTCCCATGTATTAACAAAGTAAAAGTGTATCCCAATTAGCAAGTCGCACTTAAAAATGTTGATATTCACACACACAGAAACGCGCTTATCTTGCCACTAAATCACTAGATGGCACTTAAAATTGGTTGCCGATTGGCTTCGTTGAAAAGTACAAGTTGTTATGTTTTCCAAATTACTGATGTTGTATTGGATACCCAAGACTACACATATGATTAAAGGTTTCTTTTTCCTTTTAGATGTATCTTGGAGAAACATCCTAAATAATTTTGTGATGTTTTTGAGGCTATTATTAAAGTCAATCCAGAAGGAAATGTCAATCATTTTAATATTTCCCTCAATGTTAATAAATCTCAATGTTATGGAGTTTACTTACCTCCTTCACTTATTTCGGCTTCCATTATTTCTATTCTGGACTTTTGTAATTTGTTATTCCAGATAAAATTCCTGAACATTAAGTTTATTTTTTCAAAAACAAATTGGGTTCTGTTGAGGGGAGGGACAGGAGCAGATGGGTGATTTCTGACATCAAAAGGGATTTGACAATGCCAATTTCCCATAAGGTGTTAGTTTACATGAATGGCAGACTTTAATCCGTTTCTGAATATCGGTGATTTCCTTTCCTATGTTGATTGAAGTTATGTTTTCCAAATTACTGATGTTGTATTGGATACCCAAGACTACAAGTATGGTTTTAGGTGGTTTATTTTTCCTATTTGATGTTTTTTAAGTATATACTCATTAAAACGACTGTCTCACAGGATTGGTGGCTCCACCTATTTTCAAAAGTCTGCAACATTGGTGAATGTGCTATCAAGATAATTAGTCACACATAGTCATAGCTGCATGCTTCTTCCTTATTTAGCTGTGACGTAGCAAGCGTGTCGGCATATCTTTGACAAGGCTTCCGGGTAGCAATCGGGCATGCGGTCGACACATGTAGGCACGCTCAGAAATGGAATTAATTGCCTTATCTAAAGAGTTCAGGCATTTGATTCCTGCACCGGTTGACCGGACATCTGCCAGTGCCTTGTTGTATAAACACTCATGACTATCATGTCAAAAAAATAAGCCAAGCACGTCAATGACCGACGTAGCTTGCGAATCAAAGGTATGTTCAGGGGTCATCCATGCACCCATGCCCAAACACAGGGCGGCAGTCGTGCGTGCAGTCGATTAATATGCCCGGGATGCCCATGCAGCAGCATTTAGTGCAGGATTTAAATGACGGCACTGTAGCTGCCCCAGAAATCTTTTTGCTGTTGTGACCACTTCACCAAGTTGTATCTATGCAACGAATGGGGGAAAGTGAAATGTTTGATGGTAAATTATACATGACATGTACATAAATGCGGCATTTCCTACAAAGATGGAATGTGGTAACGTCGACGTTCATAATGAAATAACGTCTACCAGACAATTTCACGAGTCTAAAAGTAGAGGGTGCCTTAAATAGATGACAGCGTCATCAGCAGGACTATGAAACTCTTTAAGTTATCCGTCTTGATCAATTAAAAGTCAACATTTTATATCCAGCTCGTTTAGAAAAACAAAACAAACCTAGTATGCGTTATGAATATCCATATGGAAGGAAATCTTGGCAGATATTACCTTTCTAATGAGGAAAAGTAACTTAACATAACTACTGGCCTGATAGCTATGTATACGGGATATTCTTATGTAAGACCATTAAATATACAATCTTTCTAATTGGATCATTTATCATCCGCTCTACTACATGTAAACCATGTAATTTCATAGCATATAATGTCATATTCATAAATCTTTCACCTATTACTGATAACCCACAGAACTGCAAATACTATGCACATGGTTACGGAGGAAGTATTTGAAGTTCTGTGCATTTACAACCATCTTGATCTATTCTTAATATTGATCATCTCATTATGCCCGTAAGCATGAAGAATAGGTGCTTCGCATATCAAACTCACGTAGCAAACAGTATGGATTCATAAGCACTATGCTAAGTATGTTAACCCTTCCAATGCTGAGGCTACTTTCGTCCAAAGCGCAATTGCAAAGATCATCGTCATCGGAAAGTGCTGTGACGTCATCGACCGTTGCGTGTAGCAGCTCGATGTACATTATCGACTTTGCGCACCATGCGCAATGCGCATGCTCGTATGACGTAGCAGACTCGGCTGCTGCCGTCCAAACTGATAAAAAAATTGGTAGTAGAATTTTATTGGAAATTCCTTTTTTAAGTATTCAGTAAATGAAAAAAGACCGTTTCACCTTGATATTGTATCTTTCGATACTTATGAATGTCTTCAAATAAAAACAAAAACGATTCATTCACTTCCTTTTCCACCTTTAAAAGTACTGTTTTGTGGTAATAATTCCCTTCCTTAAGTCATTTAGAGGATAGGAAAAGGCCTTTAAACACGGATTTTAAGCCATTTTTGACAGCAAGCGATTTCACCCGGAACGTAAAAGTAGACATATTTGGCTGTATGATTCAATAGACATTTTAAGGTGATTACTGAAAGTAGGTCTGCTTCCATTTTTCAATTGAATACGATTGTTTCATTATGTTTGTGCGATTGTTAGTACACATTTCTGACAGTTTACCAGTCTCTCCGCAAAGACATGAATTATGAATAATCATAATTACATGTAATTAAGGAATATCCCTAAATGGATCATGATATTCATTTTTCATCCTTAGGAGAGTATAAAGATTGATTTATTAACGAATATTCAAAACTCTATACAGAGTATCTGTATATTTTATTTAAAATCATTCAGGCGAAGGACTTTCCGTACGCAACCCCATTAATACCAGGCCAAGTGTAGCGACAAACATTCTTAAGAGGCTAGAATGGCGGCCTTACAGCCATATGATATCTTCCATGGGAACTGTTCCCAGGGGGAGCTGACACACATGGCTTACATAACACGTAAACTCTCCTCATGGTTCCTTAATATCGTCCACTTCAGAGAGAGAAGTGTTATGGGTTTTCTATATATATGATAAGACTTTGAGATATTGCATATGTAGCGCACTCGAAACCTTTCCATATATTGCTAAGTACAAATACTAACATCACCAATGCAGGCAGCGCTAATCTGGTGGTTCATAATCCATTTGCACAACACTGCAAACACTATCCTTATACACAGATATATGTGCATACTAGAAATGATTTAGAGAGTCTGTGTTGAGCGGAAACCATCCCAGTTGCCATGATTTCACCCCAACACGTAGTTCAATTCCTATTTGTTTCCATTAGTAAACACAGTTGTTCGAGGCACGGGGGGCTGAAGTGCTATGAGCACCTGTGTCAGGGGATGATCTATGGCTGCACTGACGGTCTGGGAAGAAGCACACACGGAGCCAGCGTGTGAGCCTGCTAACCTCCACCATAACTTTCATCACGAAACGTTAGAGGAATCTTTAGCTTGATAGATGTATCATTATACATTAGTCATAGGTATGGTCATTTTATAACGGTGAACTTGAGTAAGTTGCCAGTTACTCAACGTTAGGCGGTGGTTTTCGTTGGGTATTTTGATTCCCTCCATCACCTACAGAGGGCTACTCACGACTTAGCCACGACATGGCAGAAAAAGTGACAATATATTCCATATTCCCTTTTACAAACAATAGGAATCATCTTAATTATGTTAAGTGACTCTCCTCTAGTCGGAACTAAAACGCGGTATCATCAAGAACCGTGAGACTGCTTTTAAGCTATATGCAAATACCAACTTATTATAACATTCTTATAAGTAATTAAATGCATAATGATGCTTTTGAACGTAAGTTCAGCCTTTTCTGTTATATTGCAAGAAGAATATATCATCCAATCGTTCATTATTCAGCAGAAGCCATTAGGAGAAGCATCAGCACGTATTACGTTTCCTTGACAACCACTTTGATATGAATGAAGTTAAGAGTCAGCACTTACGGCTAATCTGTATTACAGATTCTGCTAGCACCAATAGTCAGGTCAGAACTTGTGTAACAACAGCCATGACTGTCAGACAATAGGATATACTCATCAAATAGGATGTCTCTAAAGAGGGCAACGATTATCCTGGCTTGTATAGTATTCCTCCGTTTATGTACCGGTAAGTAAAGTGTACCAATAACACAACTTTAGACAAATGTTAACCCATTCATGTTCGTTTTTCACAAAAAGCTCCTGCCATATGGTAATACATTTGTAACAAAACCATCTTCTGTTAAATAGTTAAAAGAGAAATTTCTATTACGTTACATTTCACAAATTTACTGGATTTTGTTGGGAATATGTGAAATTAAATTACTATTTTCAAAGTATGATAGTTCAAGGATGCACTTGTCAATACGATATCCAGACATGGATGGATAAACATATTTGTTACTTTCTATGGGTTTTACTAGTTGACATTGCCACGGATAGAAAGGCCAATTAAGCTATTCTATGTCTGGTGTTTCTTGCCGTATAATACCACTGTTTGCTGTAATTGTGTTGTTGTACAATACTTTCAGTGCATTGACCTTTTCTCCTCTGACAGGAGTACTCAAAGCATGCATGTTTAATCTCTACTAAATTCTCAGAGCGACCGAGATTTTAAAGTTTGGATTGAACTCTTTGGAGACTCGAGTCTCCCCATAATTGGTGTTCCCCTTAATTGCTTTATCTTACCCCCAGGGTGGCCATATAATAAGTCACACATATGGCTTGAAGTTAATCAGGGATGACTCCCAGCATTTGTTCACATACTGCCATACAACAGATATACCTCTTTGTAGGATAGTGTTGGCACTGCAGTTGAAACAAGTTCTGAATTATATATACTCTAGAGATTCGTGTCCTAAAAGCACATTTCAAAACAAAAAACTGTATGGCCCTAAACGTACAATCTCTCTTTAGATGAGGGATATGTTATATCTATTTGTTTGTTTGTTTCGATTTATGTTATTTTCAACAACACCGTTTGTAGTGTGATTTCACGTATAAATACAATACAGAAAGCCCTTCACAACGCCGCACCTTTTTATAGCGACTAAGCCAACTCACTAATTAGGATCCAACATACACATGATCTAGCTCGTCTAGCATCTCACACGATCGTCTTGCTATTGCTAACGAAGACTCAAACAAGCTGTAGGTACTTATTTCAAAGATGCCCCAAAAGCGACCTCTGCTTTATATCATCACCATACTTTTACTTCGGTTGGCTTGGTGACTGTTGATGAATCCTATCCATGATTGTTTGAAGTAGCTTATGGAGTTAACCTATTTGACTCAGGTTTTTTCTTTATCCTGATTTTATTTGACCATACAAATAACCTAACCAAAGTGTATATTATTGCCTGAAAGGTATCATAAAGATAAGGGCTAAAAGATAAGGGCTAAAAGACAGAAATGCAGATTTCTAATACATATGTTATTGCAAACAACCTCCTGGCTTCAATAAAGGTTTGTCACAAATGATGTTTATAAACTATATAGAAAACATCCTGGGACTCATATCTAGAAGACCTTGTTCCAAAAGGAATTTGCAGCAAGTTAACATCATGATCTATATCTCTTTGTAGAATTTCACGTTCCTTTATTTTTTGAAGACCGATTAAGAAATAGTTAGAGCAGACATTTAAAAAACAAAATATTTCTACATGGTTTAGAATGTTTTAATCATGTAGTAACATTTGAGATTTGTAGGATGGAGGTTGTTCCAAAAATGAGAAGTATGGGGATTTCAGAAAGCAGTCTAAATCATAGATTGGCGTAGTCTTCTATTTTCTACA
>OZ012694.1:43130380-43132880 GCA_963942565.1 Maea johnstoni | reverse complement strand
GTCTGTAGATATGTACCATTATGCTTTTGTAGCAGAAATGCTACAGTCAATAAACACACACACATATATATATATATATATACATATATATATATATATATATATATATATATATATATATATATATATATATATATATATATATATATATATATATATATATATATATATATATATATATATATATATATATATATATATATATAATGACACCCCTACTAACATGAGCTTCTTATACCACGTTACACTCTTCAAAACAATATCAATACAGTGCTTTCTGGCATACACTACTATGCTATAGTTTTGGAACTGAAGAGGCATTTCTTGCAGGTGTTTGGCGATGAGGACTTTTGGATCGGACTCAGGAGATTAAGGAAAGAGCTCCCATGGATGTGGGCAGATCAGACGATGCCAGAACTATGGTTCTATGAGAAATCTGGCGTAGAAGAATCAGATAATGGCTGCTGCGCCTACGTCGATAAGAAGAAATGGTACTCTAAAGATTGCCAGCGGAAACAGGATGCATTTGTGTGTGAATTCAGTGAGTCCTTAAAGTATCGCATGTATTTAAATGTGTTCCAATATCTGTTTCAGTATTTTCAAAACAGATTGAGAATAAACATGACATTACTATCTGTTCCTTGTACTCTAACGCGAGGCTGACATAAATGACGATTTAAGCACAACAAATTCTAGAACCAATGGTCTTGCAGCGGACATCCGAATAAACGGCACGGATTTCTCACATGAAATCACGATTTCATACCTAAATCCGTCTAAATTACTTCCTGTCATATTTTCCAGATATATACCATACTGGCAGACTATAATGTGCAAATAGTGTTTTAAACATTAAAGACAATTTCTAGCAGTGTTCCGAGCAGCAGTGGCCGATATTTTTGTTGCTATGGTAAAACGACATCTAGCGACAAAGAATGTTATTTGCGTCATGACGGTCGCCATGGCACAGCAGGAGGTATTGGGCTCCTGACAATGAAGTTTATAAAAAGCATTGTTAGGATCCCAATACATGATGACTATTAGGCACCTGACAATTAACGTTGGGAAAAGCATTGTTAGGATCTCAATAGAGTCCAGCACAACAAACAAATTGACCAATCAGCAGCGAGATTCAGAGTGCAGCTGATGGTAGTAGAACATTACTCCTAACTGTTGATCAACACTTATAACTGGTCACGACAATCGAAATATAATTGATGTGATTTTCTGTTACCACCCTATATGTGCTTAAATGAATACTTAAATTGTGAAAATCCCAGCTTCATAATGGTATTATTGATACGTTGTGTCATCTTATTTCCAGCTAACACTGATGTACGGACAATGCAACCGACACTACCTACGGCGGCTATGGAGAGTACTACCTTCCCACAAGGCACGCCCACAGCTGAGCTGTCAGATGACGGTGAGTACATCATATGGGCACCATTAGACGTCTTCCAAAAACAACTAACATTCATGATTACAGCTCACGCCTACAGCTGAAACGTCTGGTGATAGTGGTTATAATGATAATTTACTCCTTGAAAAGTAAGACCTGTGTCCACGACACCGCAAGGGGCACACCTTATAATGTGCAATACGAGGTGGCACCTCCTGGGGAACCCTACTGTGGTGTGGGCACCCTGGTCGCATTATAAAAGAAGGTGGGTGCGTGGATCTGTCTATATGGATACCCTGCACCTAAAATATCCCTAGTCTTCTTCGGATCTGAAGGCTCTGCTCTACCTCTTTTCCTTCTTTCACCTAGAATAACTATGCTTTGTCATTGTTCTTCAATAACGACAAAGGACAACCTTTTGATAATATTTTATGGCACTAACTGACCTTCGTGTGTCGATGAGCTTTTAAACACTCATTCATTCATTCCTGTGTCCGCACCAGACAACGCGATGTACCCTTGACGGTTATGAGAAAAATACTTTAATCATGGTTTTAACGTATGATTTCAGTGTGTCCCAGTGGCTATACTGCTGGAATAGATGAGAAGTACTGCTATAAATGGTATGATAGAAAAGCCAAGTTTCTTCAAGCGATGGATTTATGCCAGAATGAGGGTTTCACCAGGAGTCGACTGGCGCACATTGAGACCATGAGAGAATGGAAACACTTAGAAAAGGTAGACTCATACACAGACAACTATTTGTCCATCTACATCTACATAAGATTAAGAGATAAAGAAACGCCGAAAAGAAAAGGTGTATGGCACAAAGTTGTATATTAACTTTAGAGACGATTCACTTACAGCATTCACATAATGCAAATACGGGACTCGACGAACCCAAGGCACTTGAGCAGCAGTTGACTTCTATGGCATGGCCAATGTAGGACGCATTGTACCAAGACTGTGCGGACAGCAAGCCCGTGTTCAGGAAAACCACCGACTGAAAACAATGACCTTTTCTAACTGAACATAACTTATTGCTTAGAGAAATATTTGAACAAGAACATCTTTCAGTGAAATATTTTTAGAAATATT
>OZ012694.1:43115380-43125380 GCA_963942565.1 Maea johnstoni | reverse complement strand
AGCCTCGTTCCTGGCCGCGCACAGGATGCTGGGAACGAACCAGACGCAAGCCATTGAGAGAAGCAACATGAGTGAGAAAACCTTGTGACCCACTCCCCTCCCCAATTAATTCCCTGGAACGTTTACATACCGTTCCCCTTCTCTTCTCAACATCGTAACTATATAACGTTGATTAAGTATTGGCTTAAATACACCACTTATCGCATGTGGTCTGCCATAGTACAAGTCATTATCCTGTTCTCAACATCATAAGTATATAACTGTTATTAGGTATTGGCTTAAATACAGTACTTATCGCATATGGTCTACCACAGTACAGTACATAACGACCCATGTTCTCAACATGATAACTATATGACTCAGGTTGAATATCGGCTTAAATCCAACACTGAACACATTTGGTCTATTACATGCGTTTAGCTTATACGGAATCCCAAGAGTAGTTATATATGTACCATTATTTCCTATGAACAACGCTACAGCTGAGACAAAATAAACAAATAAGTTTGTGAGCAGAATGGAAGGAAAGTCTTGATTGATATACATTTATTCCCCACACGCTTAGACGAAATATCTATTAATTTTGCAATATTTTTCATTATTTCATGTTCTATGTTAAACGTCAGTGAACTACCCGGTCTTATGTTTTCTTCTCTTGCAGTTTTCGATATGAGAAAAGGGGAATTCGGGGAATTCAGGGAATACCGTTGCCTGAATAGGTCTGACCATGGAAACCAGCTGTTCTTCTCTAGGGCTGACCTTGAACATCTCAACCTATCAGGTGAGTGAGAGCCAATAAAGCACAATGTAAACCATCATGACCA
This sequence comes from Maea johnstoni, assembly GCA_963942565.1. Classification (NCBI taxonomy): domain Eukaryota; kingdom Metazoa; phylum Annelida; class Polychaeta; order Spionida; family Magelonidae; genus Maea; species Maea johnstoni. Next base: position 43,124,556 of record OZ012694.1, on the reverse strand, counting down.
TTGCGACTCCAAATTCCTTGAAATGCAACCAAAGACTGGGTTACCCATAGAAACAAGCAGATGAATGACCCTAAGTAGCCTTCTGATAAATAGCGAGATCGGCCATGCTCGAAATGAAGTTGACAATATAACCGTGATGTTATATTCGCATTACAGATCATGACAACGTAACTATTGTTGGCACTATCTTCGCGGGTCTTCACAGGATCCTGCCATCACAGCTGGACTCAAAAAGGTTAGGAGATGAATATCATTACATGCATTGTTGTATCTTCATTTTAAGTAAACATATCATGCATCAGGCATGTGATTTGATTGGTTTATCAATTTTTCAACTTTCGCTATGGACTTAGTAAGCAGAATCATTTCTTATACCATAATAACTGCGTTATAAAACGTTTAAATAGTATCTTAAAATGCCATCGTTGATTAGGAATGACAAAGGAAAAATACTGTTTTGAATGCTAAATAAACGATTACATGTACGAAAGAGACAAAAAAGCAAAACTAAGATGCAAAGCATAAGCAAAAAATATTGTACGGTGATTTGAGCTTTTCTGTATAGTATAAACATGACTTACATACATATAAATAAATGATGGATGGTCGTGCGTGACCTATGGAGAAATGAATAAAAATATCTAAAAAAATGAATTTATTTCAGAAGAGGTCAGCAAAAGAGTGCTATTAACAGCGAGGTGCTTTCCCTAGATGTCGGGCTTAATGGACAAGTTACATCGATACCAGTGACCTTTGAACTTAGAAATCACGAGGTAAAGAGTCGTCCTTTAATATACCGTCACCGTAGTACAATGGCATGGAAATTCGGTAATGCTTTAAAGGAAACATGTATGCCACTGCCATTGAAGCTGTCTGTTACAATGTGGTGTATGTGCGTCTTGGTAGAAACGTCTTCACCAGGTTGCATGAAAAAGTCTAACCGTCAAAACTAGCTCCTATCGCATTTTGTTATTCTATATTGGTAGAAACTCCTATTGATGTGTAATAATTGTTTGTATAGACTTTTATTGCATTTTAGACAAAGAGGTAAAAATCGCCACCGGTAGAGAGTGATCAGAGTTTCTACATACATGTACAGGGGTTGCTTACTGAATTTTCCCCTTTACTTATTTCCTAATCATCGCTATCCCCGTCGAATATCCCCACCAATAGTTAATCTTTCTATGTTTACTTCCAGGTCTCATTTGAGGAGTCACACTGCAGCTATTGGGTGTTCGCCAGGTAAGGATTAGTGTGGACAAAAAATGCTTACCTCGAGGGGGAGTTAGCTAGCACTAGTCACACAGACCTATTGAGGTATCATATAGGATTTATTTCTTTGACTCAGTATTTCCTCTACACTGCTTGTTGATAATTTAGTATATATAAGGTATACATTTCCTGAAATCACAACTACTACTACTACTACTACTACTTTGGAATTTAGAATTTTGATTATCGTCGTTTTTCCCATATTGAGGCCAGCATGTGAATAGCCAGATGTAAGTGGTGCAGAAAACCGGAGTATCCATACTCCTGCCAGTTTGCAATTTAGGTAAATGCTACTTCATGTGGTGGATAACTAGTATGGCTATATATGTTGTTTATACTACTACTACTACTACTACTACTACTACTACTACTACTACTACTACTACTACTACTACTACTACTACTACTTCTACTACTACTACTACTACTACTGCTACTACTACTACTACTACTACTACTACTACTAAAAACTATACTACTACTACTACTACTACTACTACTACTACTACTACTGCTACTACTACTACTACTACTACTACTAAAAACTATACTACTACTACTACTACTACTACTACTACTACTACTACTACTACTACTACTACTACTACTACTTCTACTACTACTACTACTACTACTGCTACTACTACTACTACTACTACTAAAAACTATACTACTACTACTACTACTACTACTACTACTACTACTACTACTACTACTACTACTACTACTAAAAACTATACTACTACTACTACTACTACTACTACTACTACTACTACTACTACTACTACTACTACTACTACTACTACTACTACTACTACTAAAAACTATACTACTACTACTACTACTACTACTACTACTACTACTACTACTACTACTACTACTACTACTACTAATTTGGAATTTTCCCCATATTTAGGCTAGCATGTGAATAGCCAGTTGTAAATGGTGCAGAAAACCGGAGTACCACTACTCCTGCCAGGTTGTAATAGGTAAATGATGCTTCATGTGATGAATAACAAGAATGAACTATATGTTGTTTCTTTTCCCATATAAGTGAGGAGCAGTCTGGACACTGGTCAAGATCTGGATGCAGACGAGTTAACACAAACGGGATGCAAACAACCTGTCGCTGCGACCACACCACGAACTTTGCCTTACTCATAAACCCATCTGCTAAACAGGTAAGTGTGGAGTTAGGTTCTAAATTCAACTCGTTTTAAAGAATATAAGAAATTTGAAACACTAATATGTATGTATGTGTCATTGTAATACACTAAATTAGAACAAAGTTACATCCACTACTAAGGTATGAACACTATCATCGGCGGGGAACAAAGCAAAATTATCTTTTTTAAGTTAAATTAAAGTCTCTAGGGAGCCGCGACTTGCTTGCACATTGCATGACTTGAATGAAGTTGAGGATGTTAAGCATATCATAATGTCATGTCCAGCATCCGCAGAGGTAAGAGACAATATGTACGTAGAAATGATAAATATTGCGGACGGTACTGGTGATTTCCCATTGGAAAGCTTATGCAATATAGGAATATATTCCCATTCTTACTATGGAGACATTTCAACACCTTATGTCTTTGATTTGGCCTATTGCGTATACACATATAAACGCCCTGTATGGTATGAGAGTAAACAACAGAGTTGGCGTAGGCTAAGTCTTCCAAGTTACCACCCTACACTCTAAATATGGATAACGACCAGCATTACTCTTCATGGACTTGAGTATTAGTTATACTGTTTTGTACCTACTCCCTGGATGGAGTGCTCTGTATTATTTTCTTTTGTGTAACTGAATTTATTTTCTTCTTTTGTAAGTATCCTTACAGCCAATAAACCATACATGCGTATATACATTCTAGATATATGATATGCATGCGGGGCATAATAAGGTAAATTCACCTTCGGCAATTACTGGATAATGCATGTTTTTTCTTCTCGTGTCTTCCCAGCACAGCGCCGAGGACGATAAAGCCTTGAGGATCATCACCTTTACCTGCTGCACCTTCTCCATCATCTGCCTCTTCGTGTCACTCACAATTCTGATGCTGCTCAGGTAAGCTATTGATGGCATCACTTCATCACCATCATCATCAACGTTGCCATTTTCAATGTCAGTATCGACATCACCATTACTGATGGACGTTTTGATTACATTGGTATTTGTCAGTTCTGAAGGATACTAATCTCAAATGAAACCTACAATTTTGAATGACTATTCAGCGGAAATGCTTTAGCGAACATCCCTGCCTACAACTTCTACGACTACTACTACTACTACTACTACTACTACTACTACTACTACTACTACTACTACTACTACTACAACTACTACTACTACTACTACTACTACTACTTATGCTGCTAATACTGCTACTACTGCTACTACTACTACTACTACTACTACTACTACTACTACTACAACTACTACTACTACTACTGCTACTACTGCTACTACTACTACTACTGCTACTACTAATGGGGTTTCTATTCTTCTCCTCTGCAGTTCTCTACAATCTGAACATATCACTATTCACAAGAACTTTATTGCGGCTCTGCTGTTTGCCCAGATCATGCTGCTGGCTGGCTCGGCAGGTTATGCTGATAAGGTATGTATAGGATAAGGCTCAATCCTTTAGTATGCTATTGTGAACTTCACATTATACAATGCAGTGCATTGTCACTATAGGTTATTCATAATGTAGTTGACAGGTTAGGTTAGTATCACGTCAAACCCCAGATTAGCTCTTGCAGGAACTCCACTCTATCCTCAAATGCTAGACATGATAACTCTGACAGACTTGGCATGTGGATGACATATGTGGGATCAATCTGATACAACATAAATCAACTCTAATAATAGCTCGCTAGATGAAAATAGAAGAAAAACAAATATACAATTAAATAGACCTAGTACTGTAAGTTGCTTCAACAGAGTTGCTCCTAGATACTATGTATTGCCATATTACATTACACGACTTCAGAAATCATAGTAGATTTATAGTAGAGTGGTACATGGTAAGGTACATAGTACTGCAAGTCAGAATAAACTAGTTTCATCTTTAACTCAAAGAATATACCTTTAAACCCATTTACATATACCTCAAACTGACTTCCACGTACTCATGAATGCTTTATCTAAAGATATATAAACAATAAATAAAATTTTCATTAAAGGGGAACTAAAGGCTCACATACATATTAGCTTATATGAAAGTAATACACTTCAAGAATAGGATGCTGTCCTCCTTTTTCTCTTAGTGATCTCATGAGGGGAGAATTTTGTGAATTGCCAGTAGCCTCAGCCACCCCCTAGTAGCAGCCATGTTTTTCAACTGCTATCAGCTGTGAGTCAAATGGGTGGCAGCCCACTTCATGTCCCCTAGCTCTGAGCAGTGTATCATAGACTGCAGTGCTCTACACACCAACTCTCTTCGAAAGTTGCATAACAACTTGTATGAGTATCAAACAGGTAAATGGTAAAATCATGAGCAGCAATTGGCTGTACAAAAAGACAGGGTGGTAGAGTTATTTTTCATATATTTCCTGTTGTTAAATTCAGACAAAAACAGTGGCTAGCAGTCACTGAAACTTGTAAATCCACCTGTCTTGAAGTATGCAGTTCTATGTTCAGACCACTTCCCTGATGCGTATTATGTAAGGAATCACAAACTACAGTCAGGATTACTTATAAAAGGGGACTTGGGGGACAGCAAATCATAAGGTTATTTGAAAATTCATGAACATAGCTCAACATCTGTCATATGCAAATACATTGGATACCTGTGTGACTATGAAGGAAGGGTTGAATAAAAACAATACTAGTATGTACATCACCAATCATCCAGATTTTCAGTATTTGATTTAACTTGAAGCTAGCTGTTCTACAACAACTGTTTCCTTTCATGTAACCTACACAAATACTAAGCCGAGGGAAATGATTGATGTTCCAAGTACTGATAGCTAGCTATTTCCTGCGTTGACTGACTTCTGTGTCCTGGGATCTAGATGTGTAATGCCACAAGGTTATAATTAACCCTTTGTTTAACCTTTTTCTTTAAGGAGTTGTTACTTCCTTTTGTTGTTGCCAAAGGGACCTAGATATTAAACAAAACCCAAGTTGTAAGACAACCAACACGATCCTAAAGTCTATTTTCAATTGTACAGATTAATGATGACCATGTTTAGGTACCTAGAATTGTATGCTAATAAACTTAAAGCTGTCTCTCTGTGCTTGCTAAATGTAGCAGTTGATACAGAAGGGTTGAAAACAAAAACACTGAATGGCACAGCACCATCCTGTTGAGTAATCCTGACTGCATTTATGATTCCTGGTATAAAACGCATCAGCAAAGTGGTCTGAACATAAAATTACATGCTTCAGGACAGTGATGCTAGCCACTGTTTTTGTCTGAATTTAACAACAGGAAATATATGAAATATAACTCTACCACCCTGTCTTTTTGTACAGCCAATTGCTGCTCATGATTTTACCATTCACCTGTTTGATACTCATACAAGTTGTTATGCAACTTTCAAAGAGAGTTGGTGTGTAGAGCACTTATACAGTCTATGATACACTGCTCAGATCTAGGGGACATGAAGTGGGCTGCCACCCATTTGACTCACAGCTGATAGCAGTTGAAAAACATGGCTGCTACCAGGGGCTGCTTGGGGGTGGCTGAGTCTGCTGGCAATACACAAAATTCTCCCCTCATGGGATCACTAAGAGGAAAAGGAGGACAGCATCCTATTCTTAAAGTGTATTACTTTCATATAAGCTAATATGTATGTGAGCCTTTAGTTCCCCTTTAACCGGCACCTATACTTAATACTCAACACCAACACCTAATTAGCTGTTCGCTATACATAAGATACAGCCATGTCATACCGTATTATATGAAAACTTCACATATTGCAGTGCAGTGCAATGGCATGATAGGGTGTGTATATTTTGAAATGTTCACACATGCTGAAGCCTACACCCTTTCCCCTTAATCAAAACTGCTGTATAGGCCATCACTGATCAGGAAAAGAGACCAAATATTTTTCTATTTGTAGAATAAATTTGTATAATCTATGATTTTGTACTCTTGCAATTACAGTCAATGAGCATACAATACAACACACTTACCTTACCTCCCAAGCAGGAAATGGTTTTGGTTTGGCGGAACTGTTTAAAATGCATGACACACAGCAAACTGAGTTTAAACAACTAACCGGACCCCATAAGCTACCTTAAGTTTGAGGGATTTGCAGTTGCGTAGGTGTTACGATGCCTGGCTCCCAAGCGTGAGTTCACAAGTTCAAGTCTGCGATTGACCTTCAAGCGGGTTGGCCTGGTCGTTATATAAACGTGTGGCATTGTGTAACCGTATATGTGGAAGACCTCTATTTGTTGTAATATATCTATTGTTCTTCAGGTCCAATACATGTACTCTGCCTTATATATCTCTCACTCTCTGTACCTCTCGCTTTCTCTCACTCTTTCTTCATTGTCCTCTCTTGTTCTCTCCCTCTATCCTCTATCTCTACCAGCCAGCAGGCCTGCTATTCAAAGGGAAAGTAGTCGGGGCCTACATGTGGACATGCGCCAAGGTCCCATTCCAAATGTCAACTCACTTCCTCTTTCTCCAGACTTCCTGGGGCCTACATGTTTAGACAAAGCCCTAATTGATATCCAGACATTATGATTTTAGTAAAACCAAGTATACTGATTGACAACACTTGGCAACCAAAGATATTAAGGGCTCTGCACTGGCTGGCATAGACAAAAACGATTTGCAGATGAAATAAACCCAACACTTACACCAGAGTACCATGCCTTGTTACAATTGTGAAGGACTCTATGGTCCTTCTGCAACTGAAAGACTCCTTGAAACTATTCGTGAAGAGAATGGACTTTCTTCAAGGTTCTGGGCATTATATCGTTGCGATATGACCAAAGCTGTTAAAAGCGATTTAAAACCCATTCCTTTTACCTTAAGTTTGACCTTTTTCAGGTGGCTTGCAAGGTCCTCGCTGGGATACTGCACTACTTCCTGCTGGCATCTTTCTTCTGGATGCTGGTCGAGGGCTTCCACCTCTATCTCTACATTGTCGTGGCATACTTCAGCAAACTCCAGAACGTCAAGATCTACTCTTTGTTAGGCTGGGGTGAGCATGGCTTAACTCTCTCTCTCTCTCTCTCTCTCTCTCTCTCTCTCTCTCTCTCTCTTACATGTAGTGTGAAGTAGTCGGATTCATGTTAGAATTCTAATGTCTATTCTTTATTAGGCTGGGGTGAGCATGGCTGAACTCTCTCTCTCTCTCTCTCTCTCTCTCTCCTCTCTCTCTCTCTCTCTCTCTCTGTTACATGTCGTATAAAGGCATTTGATTCATGGTACAATTCTCATATCTACTCTTTGTTAGGCTGGGGTGAGCATGTCTTAACTCTCTATGTTACATGTATTGTGAAGCAGTTTTATTAATGGTATACTTTCTTATTCATACATCTGCGTAACGCTCAATATCAGTTATCTGAGAAATAGTACGTACCCTGATTTGTGTGGGGAGAGGCTGTTCATTAAGGCTGATTGGGTAGATGTATGGCGTAACAACTGTTTCTCTCCGCACTATCAAATCGTGGGTAGTACATTTCGCCAGGGACATGTGAGAAAGCTAACCACGACTTCCGCTAAGCTCGTGTTTTTGCTGGCAACAATGATTACGTTTAAAATCACTCTTCACGACGATGCCAAGAGTTACCTAGAACATCGACAATAAAGGAAGTTTCCCTCAATTGACTAAATTCACACAGTGTAATGTCCTATGTATTTGTCTTCTCCTCCAGGCACACCTCTGTTGATTGTGGCGATTTCGATGGGAATCAGACATGAGGGATACGGCCATGGGAAACAAATGTAGGAATTGCAATTTTTGTGTTTAACTGATAAGCTATGTTGTATTACGCTTTAATGATGAGATACAGTAGCTGAATATCTCGCTCAGTAGGTCCGTACGGTTAGCAATATATCAAATCTTATCCATATTTGTCCGGGGTGAAGGTATTGTATTTAAGTTGAAGCACGCACATTCCTTGGTCTTAATCACATTCCTTGGTCTTAATCATTCACTCCAGCTTGCATTGTCTTCTTACTAAACACAAATGTCTCGTGTTGAATAAAGGATTGTAATAATTAGTCTTTATGTCAAACTACAAACTTTTCTTTGTAACATTGATGATAAATATATAACACCAGTGGCAAAGTTAAGCGTGTTATATACAAAAGGTTTGAATAACGAGAGGGCATCAGTATTTTTTCAACAATGCGCCATGTAAATGAGAATGCAAGCCCAAAGATTACACTTATAAAATTCTCGAAATGAACCGTTATCTTTGCCCTTTTTTCCAGGTGCTGGATCTCAAATGAGCATGGGCTGACATGGGCATTCATGGGTCCCGTGCTACTGGTTATTCTGGTAGGATGCATACACACACATATATATATATATATATATATATATATATATATATTATATATATATACTTCTATATATATATATATATATATATATATATATATATATATATATATATATATATATATGTTTATATGTATATATATATATTATAATATATATATATATATATATATATAGTATATATATATATATATATATATATATATATAAACATATATATATATATATATATATATATATATATATATATATATATATATATATATATATATATATATATAGTATATATATATATATATATATATGTATATATATATATATATAATATTATATATATATATATATAATATTATATATATATATATATATATATATATATATATATATATATATATATATATATATATATATTTATATTATATATATAT
>OZ012694.1:43073446-43115180 GCA_963942565.1 Maea johnstoni | reverse complement strand
TATATATATATATATATACATATATATATATATATATATATATATGTGTATACCTGTTAGATGCAGTGCCGTCAAATTGTAAAATTGCATCATACTATTCATTTTAGAGGTAGGTCTTAAGTATTTCTTATATAATTGCACCTAAAGGAGTGATTGAGAGATGAACATGGTTGATCCATGAACAAGAATTCAAGATGTAATCTGTCTGAGAATGGGATGGTCATATCATACTAATGAGCAGATGAAACGTCAAAGAAGCCTCTTGAGCTTGGTCAACTACAGAAAATCATATCAAGAAGCGAAAAAATAAATATTCTTTTACGAGTGGAAAGTTTTGGTGGTAGAAGAGAAAATCACTAGCTTTTATCACTAGAAGTTGAATCCCTCGCTACATCAGCTCTTTAAAGTAGCTGTAATAAACCTTTAGTACAGTATGCCAGAGTATAGATGTTTGGTTTCGCATGGTAATAATTCTGCAATACCAAATCTAAACAAGGAACTCCCTCTCTATTTCTTACGTTTTGTAGCAACTTTCAAAGATTTCTGCAACTCCATTTGGTGAGGAGAATGAGGCAGGCAAGCGTCTGGATAGCCTCAGCAAGATGCCGTCCCAGACAGAGAGTTCTTTGACGTATTCACCTGCCACCTCTCCTGAAAACACACCCACAAACAAAGCGAAAGAGGCTCTCACTAACTCAAGCCACTTCCTCACTGAAGTTGGCTGAAAAAAACGGAAATTCACTGCTACAGTGCCGACACTGCATTACTGCACCTACTGCACGGCAACACCAGGCTCTATATAGAACTACACATTCGGTTACCTCGACATATATACACCTACGAATCCTTGATGCCACGGCTAATGATGCCCAAAGCAGGCAACAGATATCCGTTTCTTATTATTTTGTTCCGGCATATATATATATATATATATATAATATATATATATATATATATATATATATATATATATATATATATATATATATATATATATATATATTATATATATATATATATATATATATATATATATATATATATATATATATATATATATATATATATATATATATATATATATATATATATATATATATATATATATATATACGTTTGTATTAGACGCCGTATATATATATATATATATATATATATATATATATATATATATATATATATATATATATATATATATATATATATATATATATATATATATATACGTTTGTATTAGACCCAGTGGAATCTATGAGGTGTCGTATACTGCATGCGGCTTTAATTTAGTGCTAAAATTTGGCTTTGCGGCCTTGCTGGAAAATATTTGTGCTCCTTTAAACTTGCGCATTCAAGCACTCAAACAATATATTTGTAACTATAAAGATATTTATCTAAATAATGTTATGTATTCGCTTTCATGAGGAGCGCGAAAATAGCATGCCTGTAAAAATGCCAGTTATACAGTACTACACAGGTAAAAGTTCACGGGCCTGTTCGGCCCCGTAACGGGCCCGTTACGGGCCCGTTTGGACACGGGCCCGTTTTTCGACCCCTCAATATAACGACATTTCACTGCTTGAAACCCCGTAACGGTCCCATCATTTTAATTATTTTTACGGGCCCGTTATAACGGGCCCGTAACAGGCTCGTAACGGGCCCGAAACGGACCCGTAACGGGCCCGTTATAACGAGCCTGTAACGGGCTTATTATAACGGGTTGACAGGCCCGTTACGGGCCTGTTCGGGCCCGTCAATTTTTACCTGTGTACAGCTTCCCTGTGGTCTGTGTAGATTGTACAGATACCACGATTGACTGATTTCCACTAATCACGAGCGAAATAATGTTTGGCGGAGGATTCTTCCCCAGTGCCTTTTGAAAAAAGAAATATTGTGGCCTACAAAACAAGACTAAAATAATGAGGGTTTTGCCATATACTCTTTACTTATCGGGGCTGTGATTGGAAGCAGTCAGCCAAATGATATATATATATATATATATATATATATTATATATATATATATATATATATATATATATATATATATATATATATATATATATATATATATATATGTATGCTTGTCATGTTGGTAAAGTAGCTATATCAATGAATGCATATTAGCTGTTGGTAGAAATGCATTAGAGAACCGTATCTAACATAGGAATATCTCATGTGATATTTGAATATTTGGCCTTTATAGGGCAAAAAGTGATTAAAGTGAAGCATATATTTTAGTTAGAAAAACATTAAATGAAAATATGATGACAACATGTATTATATTCATTTAAAGGTTAAATATTATAAAAAGTGACTCTCATTGTGTTGTGTGCTTGGTCTAAAATATACTACCTAATGACGAAATAAATGTCCTGATATATTAGTGTGCTGCAACTTTTGATTAATTGATATTCACGACAACAAATACGTGTATTTGTGTCCTCTGCCACATGAAAAGAAAGGTTTGAAGACCTGTATGATACACCTCCCCATGCTTTCTTCTCGTTCCTGCTTACACTATGTTACACTGAGGAATATCACACAAAAAGGTTCCAGGGTTTCAGCCTTTCTGGGCATAGAATAATTGCAAATTGATATAACTACTTTCATGGTGTGAATGTATGCAAAGCTACATATAATGAAATATTGACCAATCATCAGGGATGCATCACACAGTTTGGTAAAGATGGTAAAGAAGGTTATTTGCTGTATCAGTTGCCATGCCAATTCAAAAAATAAGGAGCCATTATAACAGCTACCCGGAGTTGGTTTAGGTACTGGAGCCAATACCAGGGTTATTTTTCAGGGTTTTCAGGGTTATTTATCTGTATTTGTCAACGCATGAATGATTCTCAAGAGGTTAAAAAAGATACTATTTTACCTGTCCACTGACCCATGACAGGCTTAAAGATATATTTTCACACCATGAAACAACTTATTCTAGTAAAGGTTACTTGACAAGCAATAAGATTGGCCATTCATAATGCTTCGAATATGCACTCCTCGAGCCTAATTACTTATGGATAATGAGAAGTGGCAGCCATTACAGGGGAGTTGCTGACATCTAAAAAACAAGCTTTAATACCCATGCCAAATAATCTATCATGGATCAACTGTAGGAAACATCTATATCATGAGAGAAGGAGGATAGTTAGATATCAAAGAGTGTACAATAAATGCCAACTATTTAGCTATGGTTTGCATGTAATCAGTAATTGTTGTCAGAAGAGAAATATGTTCTACCAACTACACAATGCTGTCAAGGGCATGTAGCCGTATCTATGCCTGGCCATGTGGTTGGTCATTGAGATTTCAGTCATATACAAGTGAATGGCCTACCCACAAATTAAGTGCAGAAATAGAATATCTGTGTGTTAATCATCTTAACATCTGAAAACTCTTAAAAAGAGTTAGATGTCTAATGAATAGGAATCACAGTCGAATATGGCACCAATTTGCAGTTTACGTTTTGTTATAAAAAGCATATATATATATATATATATATATATATATATATATATATATATATATATATATATATATATATATGTATATATATATATATATATATATATATATATAATATATATATATATATATATATATATACATTTTGTGGGGACCCAGCGGAGACTCAAACCTGCAAAAGCCAGGCACGCTACCACTAGTATGTATGTATGTATGTATGTATGTATGCATGTTTGCATACATTAGTAGTTCTGGTTAAGTCAAATTATATAAACAATTATTCTAGCATTTTTGCGGAAAGGTGAATTGCGCTGCTTCTCTAAAAGTGTAAATCTCTAGCTCTATAATACTATGAAAGTGTAAATCTCTAGCTCTATAATATTTGCAAAGAATCCTGAAATTTTCCTATACTCAGGAACCTTAATTTATGCGAGAAATGATACCTTTGTATGTGTCAGTTTGAAACCTTGCTTCTTAAAAGATCAAATAGAAATGCATTTTAATCATTTGCAATGGGCTCTTTTATTTGTTTGAAGAATTCTAAATGATTTATATTTTTTGTTACCATAAATAGGAATGTTTAAATGTTAAGTCTGAAGGAACACAATAGTAACTATTTTACTATAGATTAGTCAAAAGGTAAAATTTCATTATAACAAAAGTAAAGTGAAAACAACCAAGGAATAATAGATAACATCTGCAAAAGGCGTACATTTGTATTTTGACACACTAACTAAACATTGATGACTCAGCACGATTAAGCTCCCCTTATATACACCATCACACATAGGATGACAATGGGTAAAGCATCAGTTCTCATTTTGAGGCTTTCGAAACAAACTCTAAGACACATATACATATAAATGATACATATAAGCTATGCAGTCAAGTAAACCAACAAAATAAGATTGCTTGCTAATACAGTTTATTGACGCAAATAATTACAGAGAAATGATAAAAATATCTTCTTTCACTACCATCATCACATGGTTCTACACATAAACAAAGTATGCTAGAATATGTGTAGGTGACCTCTACCTAGAAACCATTGCTTGTGAGGACTTGTTTAATACTCTGAGATGAAATAGGGTCATTCTGAAGATTGATGCCCTTTTCACTACCACCAGCCTTGTTGAAGTTGCTCGCCCCAAATGTGCTCTCAACCTCTGACTTCATAAGAACAGGAATGATCTGGAATAACGAACACAAATAAATACCTGCACATTTAGTTTTCATGTTAAAAGTCACAATCAAAAGAAATATGTGTTATCAATTGCTTATTGAATTTTACTTCATGATTTGAAATTAAAGAACTTTAGGAAATGCGACCACTTTTGATTGGACACTCTATCAATAGCAAATGTATCATGTATCTTGATTCTGTTTAAGTAAGATAGACAGTCAGCATGACTTAAAATAGCCATTCCACTCTCTTGGGCAAAAAATTATAAGTGCTACAATACAGTACTAACATCTTATTCCTGCACCAAATGTGATGACAGCCCAAGCATAATAATAGCTTTGATTAGCAAGCTACCTGTTTCATTGATGTGCTAGGTTAATCTGTTTGACATGTTATCCATGGGTGTTTGTACATCCAGGCACTGACAGATGTTCAGCTGCCTGATTCAGAAATTAAATGTCTGTACTTAAGTGCACGAAAACATATCTTTTCTTTGTTATTTCAAAAAGCAAAATTGAAGCAAAACAATGCCTACTTTGCCTGACTCAGAGAGGAAATATGTGCTCTTTGGATCCAATTCAACCTTTGAGATAAATTCTCTTCACTTTTCCTATCAGAGAAGATTATGCATTCCACGAGATATTAAATAGGTTTCATGAAATCTGGGGTGGAATTCTCAGTATGCTCTCCTCATACGTTTATACATATTTCTGAATGGATAAATTTATTTGATGCCAATATAGCTACATTTTAGTTTATCAAGAAATATTAAATAGCAAATATTTCCTAAAATTTATAGATATCAGAAGTCCATAAGAATGAAAGATTTAGTGCGCATTATTCATGATTTACTTCCAATAGGAAATTTCTGACCATGGTCTTCAAATGCAGTATTCCTACCTTATTGCAAAGCAATCTAACACATTGTGACTGACTATTTACATTGACTCGTGTTCACTGACTGATTACTGTTGAGATGGGCTGAGGAGAGTGACAATGACCTAGGTTTGGTGAGGGTTTTTCTCAGTATTAAGGTCACTCCCACTGTGAGCTTATAGCAATTACTCATTAAATCTTCATATAGAATTTACCATATGGTCATCAGTATGAATTATATCCTGCTCATATCATTGTCTTTTAAAACTCCTTTCTCTATATCTAAGTGTGATAAGTATAAGATAAAGATAGAATGACAGAAAGGTCTTACATTCCAATCCAACGATTTGGCTTCTGCAACTGCATCCGAAAAGGTATCACTGTTCTTAGTGATTATGAAGTCAGAAACAAGGAACAGATACTTCTTTGCATTTCGTGGAAAAGAAGTTGAATTTGTAGCACGCTTGATGGCATCTCCAAGATCAGTAAGACCAGTAGGACCTGGAAAAGATAGGTTTGAACAGTTATTGAAAACACACATGTTTCATATATGGTTAGGGTCAGGAATCATTAGGTTGAGGAAGTCAGGACCAAGAAAACTATAATCAGAAAAGACACACACACATATACTTATATGTATATAACAGGGGTCCAGCTAGGCACTAGCCCAATAGCCAACGACTACAGACGATAATGTTGGGCTATAATAGCAGGCTATAAGGAGAATGGAATTTTAAGATCATGCTCAGAGCAATATAGATAATAAAATCAGTTAAAGAACACCATTTGACACATCAGTTGGCCTTTGGAGCAATTCCAATATGCAATAAAACAGAAAAAAAGAATACACCTTCAATAATTATTTTAGGGAAGGACTTCGTGGGACTGCAGCATTTAGATTAGGGGGGGGGGGGATAAATATACCATTAAATAGCACTTACTGCTTGCCATCTGTTGTTGCACAAAGTTATCCTTTTTGCCTTTTACCGACCTTTTGAAAGCTCGATTGTTATTGAAGTTCTTGGTTTGAAATTGCAGTGCATTACTCTGACCTTCACCAATGGTCATAACACTGATCTTCATTTTGCGTTTGCAGAATACATTCTTCGTTGTCAGAAGGGTGTAGAGTGCCTCTGTAAATTCGCCTTGTTGTTCCAAAGAACTGGCTTGACTTCCTATAAATGCAAATGTTAAACTACATGCTTCACTCGGTGTAAAGTATGACTAAGATGAATGATAATTAGAAAAGTTGTACAGGAGCCGTGTTGAATATCTTTTAATAAGTATACTTTCCTTATAATCTATCGTATAGAGGCTATCAGATGTAAGCATATTGAATGCATAATTCTGTGTATTTTGAAACATAAATATCAGTAGATGGTTTTATGTGTAGTTGACCAACTTGGAAAGAGGTGTAAAGTCAAGTAACATCTTGGGCTTCCTCAATATAATGTAACATGGGCATTATTACAATTTGTATTCCCAATGTTGGATTTTGTTTTGAACTGTTGTAACTTGATGAATTTGAATTTAAACTCAGTGTTACGTAATAAACTACTATAATATATACTTCAGTTGAAAGGGGAAACACTTTTCGTATTTATTAACACTTTATTCTGAATGCTAGCTTTACAGTGAAATAGAAATTCACACTGTAACAAGACCAGCTATACACTGGTAATTTTTATTCTTAACAAACATAATAAAAGAAAGATATCAATATTTTCTTGTTTCATAGCAATATTTATTTGATTTGCCCATGTGAATCTGATTTGCCATTGAAAGAAATTCTTCAAGTATAATTACATATGATTTACAAAGTCCATCATCAAAAAACCAGTAAAATAACTTCTTGAATTTTCTATTTCCTGGAGTAAAGTTATGTCTTTAGGATAACATAAGAACCAGGTGAAGGCCGCATGTGCGAATGAATTGATACTAATATATGTTGAAGGATCTAAGAACTGTTTTGAATATCAGTGTCAAGAGACTGATATCAAAATAAACTTAAACCACTCTACATCCATTGGTCCTATCAACGAAGAAGCAGTACAGATGCCTGTTGCAATTGTACCTAATTTTGACTAATTGCAGACTTTGATTTAAATGCATAGTATATCTGTACTTACCAGAGCTGTCAAATGCAACCACAATACCGGCAGGTCTTTTTGAATTCCTACGGTTGCTGCAGTTGCCTAAAGAGAGAAAACAAATTAAGCCATGGACATGCCTCACATTATACTTGACCAAAGATTCTTTACACATTGAGTAACAAGTATTTTGGCTATAGACACCAAAACGATAATGTATATGGTGTTAAGGTGTTAGAAAGGTCAATCAGTATTAAATGATATGTTAAATCCTCTACCCTCTTTCTATAATACAGATGACTTGTGACCGTCTGGGTTATTACTAAGCAGAGGAAGAGGAAACATATCCTATAACTGCATATACATTTGCTAAAAGCCTGAAAGACATTCACACTTTTTCTAGATATTATTGCAACATAACATGGTCACTTTATGCACGCATTTTGTGCATCAAGTAATAGCGAATTTGCTCACAGGTTGGTATAGCAATGTCTAATTATATAATATGGGAAATCTACCTCATTTTCACATTTTGACTAACCTAGTAGTTGTAATGTGAGAAAGCAAGGCTTCCCACAATGAAAGTTGCTTGAACCAAAAATTAGAAAGAATTAGCTGCCCATTCTCTTCATATGGACAATAGAAATACATCGCCTTTCATTAAGATATGTGCTCTGGCGAAATGGATTAGTGTAGATATTTTGTTACTGTTCTGAAGACATGTTGGGATATATAATCAGATACTAGCATGTTCAGATGGTCAGTATATGCCCTCTCATACAATCGCCCCATCAGCCAGTATGGTCTTTCCATTACCATATTCTTCTGATTAAGCGCACGGTGCGGATAGAGGTTGGGAATTTTTTCTGAAGTAGGGGTATTGACGATCTTCCGTTTAACCGCACACCTCAATGATTGCCGATCGGAGAGCATTGGTCGTTATTGCGCCTTTGTGCTCTCGCTGTTCAGTTAGCTTCAGACATTTGCTGCTACAATTGCGCACGTGAGATTGTTGATTGGTCAATATTACAACCATGCGGCGAATATGAACGATGAGAGCGCAAAGGAACTGCTGAAATTGCGGAATTCAGCGCTGGTTTGCAGACACAGCAAGAGAAAAGGTATGTTATTTTGCTTTTCTTACTTCTGGGGGGAAGTTTTACGAGTTTTTTGTGACATTTGCGCTAGTCATTCACCCTCTAACCGTGAAAAATAGGCCCTGTGTGCTTATTCGGTCATGTGCGCTTAATCGGAAGAATAAGGTAAGCCAACAGATGCAGCCTAAAGCAGCTTGTGATCTCTTGATCTGTTGACCCTCTACACACGAAATGAGAGCTGATATAAACTATCCAGTTAGATACGTTCTATAGGTTAGTATTTTTGTTTTCAATAAATGTTATCTCTGATTACAGTTTCAAATACTGACATAACTGCCCATGTTTTCCACGAAGGAAAACTTTTATTCACAGATCTTGATAAAAAAGTCGCATAGAGAAATATGCTGATGAATTTGACTTACCTCTAAAAGACCTAGTTGTTCTACTTCTTCCTGAAATAAGATTAGAGAGTCTCTCAAACATATGTAGGTCACTATATGTACATCTCTAGGTGTCTAGTTGTGATGCCATTGATCATATCTAGACTTAAGCATATATTGTCAAAGCCATGATATAGTAGAGAATAATCTTTGATATCATTACCTATGGGCAATGAGAAGAATGGTCATACATGGGATGAGGAGAGTAGCATTTACACTGTTTGACCATTTGAGCTTCATTATTATTATGAGCTTGAGGTTTGTCTTTTTCAAAGGAGGCGAAAGTTGTTCAATGAATACAGATTTGAAACCCTAAACTATAAGTACATAGATACTATATAATTTCATAAATGTGTAGATGTTACTGAAAGTAATTCAATAGAGTGGTATGCCCATTGCACATTTATTAAAGATATGCGAGGAAAAAGCAATATAAAAGAGAGAGAGAGAGAGAGAGAGAGAGAGAGAGAGAGAGAGAGAGAGAGAGAGAGAGAGAGAGAGAGAACCAAGAATGAGAAACTGCAGAGACAGTATGGCAGGGAGAGAACCAAGAATGAGAGAGTGCAGAGACGGGATGGCAGGGAGAGAATCAAGAATGAGGTAATGCAAAGACGAAATGGCAGGGAGAGAACCAAGAATGGGGTTATGCAGAGACGGGATGGCAGGGAGAGAATCAAGGATGAGAGAGTACAGAGACATTTGGGCAGGGAGAGAACCAAGAATGAAGGATTGCAGAAACAGTATGGCAGGTAGAGAACCAAGAATGAGAGAGTGCTGACACAGTATGGCAGGGAGAGAATCAAGAACTAGAGAGTGCTGACACAGTATGGCAGGGAGGAAACAAAGAATTAGAGAGTGCTGACACAGTATGGCAGGGAGAGAACCAAGAATCAGAGAGTGCTGAGACGGGATGGCAGGGAGAGAACCAAGAATGAGAGAGTGCAGAGACAGGGTGGCAGGGAGAGAACCAAGAATGAGGTAATGCAGAGACGGGATGGCAGGGAGAGAACCAAGAATGAGGTAATGCAAAGACGAAATGGCAGGGAGAGAACCAAGAATGAGGTTATGCAGAGACGGGATGGCAGGTAGAGAATCAAGGATGAGAGAGTACAGAGACATTTGGGCAGGGAGAGAACCAAGAATGAAGGATTGCAGAAACAGTATGGCAGGTAGAGAACCAAGAATGAGAGAGTGCTGACACAGTATGGCAGGGAGAGAATTAAGAACTAGAGAGTGCTGACACAGTATGGCAGGGAGGAAACAAAGAATTAGAGAGTGCTGACACAGTATGGCAGGGAGAGAACCAAGAATCAGAGAGTGCCGAGACGGGATGGCAGGGAGAGAACCAAGAATGAGAGAGTGCAGAGACAGGGTGGCAGGGAGAGAACCAAGAATGAGGTAATGCAGAGACGGGATGGCAGGGAGAGAACCAAGAATGAGGTAATGCAGAGACAGGATGGCAGGGAGAGAATCAAGAATGAGGTAATGCAGAGACGGGATGGCAGGGAGAGAATCAAGGATGAGAGAGTACAGAGACATTTGGGCAGGGAGAGAACCAAGAATGAAGGATTGCAGAAACAGTATGGCAGGGAGAGAACCAAGAATGAGAGAGTGCTGACACAGTATGGCAGGGAGGAAACAAAGAATTAGAGAGTGCTGACACAGTATGGCAGGGAGAGAACCAAGAATGAGAGAGTGCAGAGACAGGGTGGCAGGGAGAGAACCAAGAATTAGAGAGTGTTGACTCAGTATGGCAGGGAGAGAACCAAGAATGGGAGAGTGCTGACACAGTATGGCAGGGAGAGAATCAAGAATTTGAGAGTGCAAAGATGGAATGGCAGGGAGAGATCCAAGAATGAGAGAGTGCAGAGACATGATGGCAGGGAGAGAACCAAGAATGAAAGAGTGCCGAGACAGTATGCCAGGGAGAGATCCAAGAATGAGAGAGTGCAGAGACAGTATGGCAGGGAGAGATCCAAGAATGAGAGAGTGCAGAGACATGATGGCAGGGGCAGAACCAAGAATGAGAGAGTGCAGTGAGACAGTGACGGGACGGCAGGGATAGAACTGAGAACTAGAGTGCAGAGACATGATGGCTGAGAGCGAACCAAGAATGAGAGAGTGCAGAGACATAATTGCAGCAAGATAACCAAAAAATAAGAGAGTGCAGAGACGGGATGACAGGGAGGGAATCAAGAATGAATGATCCCGTAAAAGAGAATCACATGGTAATCACTATGCGTTCTCAATTGATTATGATATGTAAGTTAGATATCAAAGAGTCCAGGTATGTTACCAAGGATCATTCCACTGAGTATTACTAAAGGAGTTTCACTTATTAGAGTTATGTTCTCTTTTGCACTAGAGTTAAATGAAATTATTGATACACCGAAAATACTGCCACACAATAGCAATATCTGGCTGTTGGACATGCATCTGTTCTCAATTCCCATTCCCAGGTGGCCTACCTTGTGTTGTTCTGACTGCGCGGGGTGTGGTAGGTGCCTGAGTACGTGCTGAAATATAGGGATAAACACTGTGACACTTCAATAGACTATTTTCCACAATGGCTGTGTTAAAGCCCCAAAGGAATATGTTTATCCATATGTTTACTTTCTATGAAACCTGGATTTACACAGTTATTGTGCCATTATTAAATTATTTAAGTGTTGAAATACTAGAAAAGTTCATGGCGTTAATGTCATGTGCTATTTAGACGGTGTCAGGAGCTGAGATCATATACAATAGATCTAGTTGTTCTAGGATATTTAGCTGTTCTTAAAACCTATGTTTGTTCTATGTCCTACGTAAATAAGATTAAAATTTATTTCAAATACATGTAGGTCTTTATCTAAATGTGCATTAGTGCAGCAGCACAATGTTTTAAACATTAGCTTAGAAAAGTCTTACCTGGTGTTGTTTGGGCTGGAAGGGGTGTAGTTGGAGCCTCAGCTGAAAGAAAAAACAGTGATACCTTTAGGGTGTATTGTTAATGGTGATGTTTTCTTTATTAACCCCTATCCTGTTAACCTTTTTTGCAAATGACGAGGGTATGCCTGATAGAGGAAAGTGGTCTTGGAATTTTCGATTCATTGCTCGCTGCCGTCCACTCTGAACCGGCTTACAACCTGCTCAGGGCAAGTGAAAAATAATCAGTGACTTTGGCCTAAGCAGAGCTTTTCCTCAGCTATTCTGGTTTCTTCTACTGCTTAGTCTAAATATGGCAGAATAAGTGGCAATAAACAACACTGTAAGTTCAAATTTAGGTTATTTTTCGATATGGTAAATATTTAGAGAGGTTTGAAAACATGCAATAAACTTTATATTGTTGAGTTTCCCCAATACTGCCAATCCTACTTAAAAGTACTATGACTCTTTCCCAAAACACATTTTAATAGTGTTTGAGGGCTATTTAAATGAAAAATACAAGATCTTGTGTAGTAATACAGCACCATCCATTACTGAAAGTATAGACACATGTGAGACTAAACACAATAAATGCTATTTTTGATTAACATTGATCATCAACATGTACACTAATTGCTTGTCTGATGCCACAGCCCACTCAGTACTGACTCTGGTCCTTTGACCATTGCTTGACGCCAGCAGGCTTCTTGATCACTACCCAGGTTATCTGGTTATTCACTTATTCTAATGTGACTCTTTACGTAGAATTTTCAGGAGGTAAAAGTGTCAAATGTTTTACGCCGAACAGATTAGCCCCTAATCTTGTCAAAAACAACTTGTGAAGGACCTATAAGAGTAAGAGACATGCCCCCATGTAAAAAGCTCATATTTGTGATGCAAATATAGCAACCGCACATTCAGATAACAAATATCAAGAAAGTTAGTGTTGCTGTGGATGTCACATTATCTCGACTAAACGAATAGCAGAAATAGAGAATTTCTGATATGCAGAATAATTTGTGAACAAGAGTATTCTTTAAAAGACTCTTTTATCATTTCAAATGTAGTCTTACCATTCGCTTTTACAACTTATTACATAACTCATCAGTTAGTTTTCTTTATTGAAATATTTGATAGGCAGCTATTTCAGCCATGCGTCATTTCAAATATGGTTTTGCCTGCCACTTCAATGTGAGTCAATCCCAGTGAATGCACCTCCTATGAGCGGCTTTCCGACAGGGGTAGCCGGTAGTTTGTCCTCAATAGCTATTCCCAATAGAAGCAAGGATATGCATGCAATGATCACTAGAGGTGTAGGTCAAGTATTGCATGTGCAGGAAGTTCAGAAATTCTCAATATTTTCTTTATCAATAACAGAAGTCCAATATTAGGAAATAAGTGAACGAAAATGCCATTGAATAGAACTAACCTCAAAAGTTAACCAAACACTTACTTGGAGTTGTTGCGATACAGCCAAGGACATGCACTTGAAATGTGACAGCCCTCCTTTTCCTCATTTGATTTCTGCTGGCTATTACCATGATAACACTTGCCACGATCGGTGGGTTCATGCTAGTAAAAGCATTTTTCTTGTTACGATTCATGTTTCCATTCAGCTATAGGCAAAATGATAAATATTTGTTTAAACAAGTTCTTACAACAACCTAAAATAAATATACGGTCAATGATCAATGTTGTACTATTATCTTTTTTATGATATCAATGTTATTTAAGTATTTGTTATGATCTTTAAAATAAAGCTTTTATAAGAAATAATCAAATGGTGTATCTTTTGTCTCATACTTGCTATTACTATTCAATTAGAGGAGAACTGATTTGTCAATTACCATAAAGGTTAACAGTACTAAAATAATACAAAGGCGCACACCTACCCTTTTGGTCAAGAAATTGCGTCCATCCTTACTGTATTTTAGTGTGAGAAATTGTGGCCTGTTTCTCCACTTGCCTCTTAATATGTTTATCTTTCGGATCTCATAAACCTTGCGTAGGTTGAACTAAAATTTGAATACGTGCAAAGTTTATTTCAATAGGACAGAAAAAATATGCATTGTGTCATATGAGTTTGAACCTTGTAATAATAAACTTATGTCTAGATTTCGAGCATATGAAGGTTGGCTTTGGATTCAACTCGTCACATTTTATCAAAAATAAACTACTTTCTAAATTTTACAAGTCTAGTCCAAGACCTTTAATATCAATGATACATCTCAGATGACGGTGATTAAGCCAATTTGATTTTGTAGCACTGAAATGCAAATGGTGCATATACCTGGTGGTTTTGTGTATCGTCCTTTCGATTGCTTTCAAACTTGATTATATATCAATTAGTTAAAAAGTTCACTTTACTGAAACAATTCTAGAAACTCTATGTTATAATAACCCTAATCCAATCGAATACCAGTGAAGTTTGAAACGCCTTCTATTGTTTGAACACCACTAAGATACAAGTGCAATAAATCTCCCAGTTATCATTGAGGTAACATTTTACTGTATACCACGCATTGGTCTTTTATATATCATGTTGGATATTTGAGTTTTTGAACTTAATGAGGATTCTTTATTTCCTTTTGTCTTCACTTTGATCTTGCACTGTCAGTTGGTTCCATAAATGGTAAATCATTGACCAACCACTGATGAGTGAAAAACTTACCACAACGCCATCAGTGTAGCCAAAACCCTTCCACTTTTTCCCGAGGATTAATTTAGCATTTCTTTTGTTTCTTGGGTTAATGTTTACAAAGGCTGCTCTTGGAAGATGCTTTAATATGTCCTGATTACAGCCTACAATGAAACAAATGCACGGGTTTGGTCTTTCACTTTGCTGTTAGAGCAAGGAAATTGGTTTATGTAGGTAACACGGTTAGACGAACATTATCGATGAGAGATGTGGCCTGATTTTGTGTCTTTAATGTTGCTTTCAATGGCTTAGGTTATATCGTGATAGGCTAGAAAGCATGCTGCACATTCATATTGCAACCAGGGAGAGAACCAAGAATTAGAGAGTGCAAACACAATCAAGAATGAGAGAGTGCAAAGACGAAATGGCAGGGAGAGAACCAAGAATGAGGGAATGCAGAGACGGGATGGCAGGGAGAGAATCAAGGATGAGAGAGTACAGAGACAGTAGGGCAGGGAGAGAACCAAGAATGAAAGATTGCAGAAACAGTATGGCAGGGAGAGAACCAAGAATGAGAGAGTGCTGACACAGTATGGCAGGGAGAGAATCAAGAACTAGAGAGTGCTGACACAGTATGGCAGGGAGAGAACCAAGAATGGGAGAGATCTGACACAGTATGGCAGGGAGAGAATCAAGAATTGGAGAGTGCAAAGATGGAATGGCAGGGAGGGAACCAAGATTGAGAGAGTGCTTAGACGGAATGGCAGGGAGAGAACCAAGAATGAGAGAGTGCCGAGACAGTATGGCAGGGAGAGATCCAAGAATGAGAGAGTGCAGAGACAGTATGGCAGGGAGAGATCCAAGAATGAGAGAGTGCAGAGACATGATGGCAGGGGCAGAACCAAGAATGAGAGAGTGCAGTGAGCCAGTGACGGGATGGCAGGGATAGAACCGAGAACTAGAGAGTGCAGAGACATGATGGCTGAGAGCGAACCAAGAATGAGAGAGTGCAGAGACATGATTGCAGCAAGATAACCAAAAAATAAGAGAGTGCAGAGACGGGATGACAGGGAGGGAATCAAGAATGAATGATCCTGTAAAAGAGAATCACATGGTAATCACTATGCGTTCTCAATTGATTATGATATGTAAGTTAGATATCAAAGAGTCCAGGTATGTTACCAAGGATCATTCCACTGAGTATTACTAAAGGAGTTTCACTTATTAGAGTTATGTTCTCTTTTGCACCAGAGTTAAATGAAATTATTGATACACCGAAAATACTGCCACACAATAGCAATATCTGGCTGTTGGACATGCATCTGTTCTCAATTCCCATTCCCAGGTGGCCTACCTTGTGTTGTTCTGACTGCGCGGGGTGTGGTAGGTGCCTGAGTACGTGCTGAAATATAGGGATAAACACTGTGACACTTCAATAGACTATTTTCCACAATGGCTGTGTTAAAGCCCCAAAGGAATATGTTTATCCATATGTTTACTTTCTATGAAACCTGGATTTACACAGTTATTGTGCCATTATTAAATTATTTAAGTGTTGAAATACTAGAAAAGTTCATGGCGTTAATGTCATGTGCTATTTAGACGGTGTCAGGAGCTGAGATCATATACAATAGATCTAGTTGTTCTAGGATATTTAGCTGTTCGTAAAACCTATGTTTGTTCTATGTCCTACGTAAATAGGATTAAAATTTATTTCAAATACATGTAGGTCTTTATCTAAATGTGCATTAGTGCAGCAGCACAATGTTTTAAACATTAGCTTAGAAAAGTCTTACCTGGTGTTGTTTGGGCTGGAAGGGGTGTAGTTGGAGCCTCAGCTGAAAGAAAAAACAGTGATACCTTTAGGGTGTATTGTCAATGGTGATGTTTTCTTTATTAACCCCTAACCTGTTAACCTTTTTTGCAAATGACGAGGGTATGCCAGATAGAAGAAAGTGGTCTTGGAATTTTCAATTCATTGCTCGCTGCCATCCACTCTGAACCGGCTTACAACCTGCTCAGGGCAAGTGAAAAATAATCAGTGACTTTGGCCTAAGCAGAGCTTTTCCTCAGCTATTCTGGTTTCCTCTACTGCTTAGTCTAAATATGGCAGAATAAGTGGCAATAAACAACACTGTAATTTCAAATTTAGCTTATTTTTCGATATGGTAAATATTTAGAGAGGTTTGAAAACATGCAATAAACTTTATATTGTTGAGTTTCCCCAATACTGCAAATCCTACTAAAAAGTACTATGACTCTTTCCCAAAACACATTTTAATAGTGTTTGAGGGCTATTTAAATGAAAAATACAATTTGAGATCTTGTGTAGTAATACAGCACCATCCATTACTGAAAGTATAGACACATGTGAGACTCAACACAATAAATGCTATTTTTGATTAACATTGATCATCAACATGTACACTAATTGCTTGTCTGATGCCACAGCCCACTCAGTACTGACTCTGGTCCTTTGACCATTGCTTGACGCCAGCAGGCTCCTTGATCACTACCCAGGTTATCTGGTTATTCACTTATTCTAATGTGACTCTTTACGTAGAATTTCCAGGAGGTAAAAGTGTCAAATGTTTTATGCCGAACAGATTAGCCCCTAATCTTGTCAAAAACAACTTGTGAAGGACCTATAAGAGTAAGAGACATGCCCCCATGTAAAAATCTCATATTTGTGATGCAAATTTAGCAACCGCACATTCAGATAACAAATATCAAGAAAGTTAGTGTTGCTGTGGATGTCAGATTATCTCGACTAAATGAATAGCAGAAATAGAGAATTTTTGATATGCAGAATAATTTGTGAACAAGAGTATTCTTTAAAAGACTCTTTTACCATTTCAAATGTAGTCTTACCATTCGCTTTTACAACTTATTACATAACTCATCAGTTAGTTTTCTTTATTGAAAAATATTTGATAGGCAGCTATTTCAGCCATGCGTCATTTCAAATATGGTTTTGCCTGCCACGTCAATGTGAGTCAATCCCAGTGAATGCACTCCTATGAGCGGCTTTCCGACAGGGGTAGCTGGTAGTTTGTCCTCAATAGCTATTTCCAATAGAAGCAAGGATATGCATGCAATGATCACTACAGGTATAGGTCAAGTATTGCATGTGCAGGAAGTTCAGAAATTCTCAATATTTTCTTTATCAATAACAGAAGTCCAATATTAGGAAATAAGTGAACGAAAATGCCATTGAATAGAACTAACCTCAAAAGTTAACCAAACACTTACTTGGAGTTGTTGCGATACAGCCAAGGACATGCACTTGAAATGTGACAGCCCTCCTTTTCCTCATTTGATTTCTGCTGGCTATTACCATGATAACACTTGCCATGATCGGTGGGTTCATGCTAGTAAAAGCATTTTTCTTGTTACGATTCATGTTTCCATTCAGCTATAGGCAAAATGATAAATATTTGTTTAAACAAGTTCTTACAACAACCTTAAATAAATATACGGTCAATGATCAATGTTCTACTATTATCTTTTTTATGATATCAATGTTATTTAAGTATTTGTTATGATCTTTAAAATAGAGCTTTTATAAGAAATAATCAAATGGTGTATCTTTTGTCTCATACTTGCTATTACTATTCAATTAGAGGAGAACTGATTTGTCAATTACCATAAAGGTTAACAGTACTAAAATAATACAAAGGCGCACACCTACCCTTTTGGTCAAGAAATTGCGTCCATCCTTACTGTATTTTAGTGTGAGAAATTGTGGCCTGTTTCTCCACTTGCCTCTTAATATGTTTATCTTTCGGATCTCATAAACCTTGCGTAGGTTGAACTAAAATTTGAATACGTGCAAAGTTTATTTCAATAGGACAGAAAAAATATGCATTGTGTCATATGAGTTTGAACCTTGTAATAATAAACTTATGTCTAGATTTCGAGCATATGAAGGTTGGCTTTGGATTCAACTCGTCACATTTTATCAAAAATAAACTACTTTCTAAATTTTACAAGTCTAGTCCAAGACCTTTAATATCAATGATACATCTCAGATGACGGTGATTAAGCCAATTTGATTTTGTAGCACTGAAATGCAAATGGTGCATATACCTGGTGGTTTTGTGTATCGTCCTTTCGATTGCTTTCAGACTTGATTATATATCAATTAGTTAAAAAGTTCACTTTACTGAAACAATTCTAGAAACTCTATGTTATAATAACCCTAATCCAATCGAATACCAGTGAAGTTTGAAACACCTTCTATTGTTCGAACACCACTAAGATACAAGTGCAATAGATCTCCCAGTTATCATTGAGGTAACATTTTACTGTACACCACGCATTGGTCTTTTATATATCATGTTGGATATTTGAGTTTTTGAACTTAATGAGGATTCTTTATTTCCTTTTGTCTTCACTTTGATCTTGCACTGTCAGTTGGTTCCATAAATGGTAAATCATTGACCAACCACTGATGAGTGAAAAACTTACCACAACGCCATCAGTGTAGCCAAAACCCTTCCACTTTTTCCCGAGGATTAATTTAGCATTTCTTTTGTTTCTTGGGTTAATGTTTACAAAGGCTGCTCTTGGAAGATGCTTTAATATGTCCTGATTACAGCCTACAATGAAACAAATGCACGGGTTTGGTCTTTCACTTTGCTGTTAGAGCAAGAAAATTGGTTTATGTAGGTAACACGGTTAGACGAACATTATCGATGAGAGATGTGGCCTGATTTTGTGTCTTTAATGTTGCTTTCAATGGCTTAGGTTATATCGTGATAGGCTAGAAAGCATGCTGCACATCCATATAGCAACCAAAGCAACCCACTTTGCAGGAGACTCAAATGCACAATTGGCCTCAAGCCTGTCAAATGAATTCAGCGACGACGTATCCCTTTTTGATAGATAGCCAGCAGGCCAAATTGCCTATCAACCTGTGGTGGTTATCCTTATTGAGAAAGAAATAATTTTTATGACTTTGTACTTGTCAATTGTTACTTGTCCTTTTCAGATTTTAGATATACTCATACAATATGGAACTCTATGGAATTATAATGTTTCGAAAATTGCATATTCTTGTGTAAGTCAGTAAATCACACTGACAGCAAGACTGATATCTGTTTAGTCATTAAACATACTTTACATAAACATGTTTTTCTATATTTTCTCTCCGTTTGTTGCAGTCAATGAACACATAACTACAACTACTGTTTATGCAAAGTCAAAGAGAGTCTGGCAGCTACATATAGGTAGTAGTCAGTAGGTGATGATGGATTTGAGATTTCACCACTTAAGACAAGAATAGATGTTCATGGTACCTGGCAATGATAAGCGGAAAGAGGTGTTACCTGCTGCGTCGACACTTGCTACAAAGCCTACTGCTACCAGCAGCAAAATGGGAAGAAGCGATTGAGCCATCTTACAGCCTGTAACAAAAAGGATCTCAGATTACTAAGACATTAACCTTTATATCAGGAAATGGAGATGAATATTGGCACCTTGTCTACAAAAGAAAAGTGTATGCCAATACATGAAACATTGGATTTTGATTTGTTCTAAAGCACTGGCATTTACATACAACAGCAACAAACACTGTTATTGTCACTAAAACTTTACGGCAATGACCTCTTTTGAGGCAAGGTTCCTGACTTAAACAACTTACGACCCCCTTTAGGTGTTTGACCTCACATCCTAGCAACAATTACTATACTACAGCTTGTAACATATGAAATAAATTTTGAATAGGAAATAGAATGAGGCAAATATTGAAGAAATGGTTGATAACAATGCATCTTATCTAGTTAGGCGTACAACATAATGTTATATTTGTTGATTATGCCTTTTTCACATTCCTATCATATGAATTAGATATTTAGATATCATTTAGTAGTTGCTTTATATAAGCATGGTTAAATTTCTATCCTAAGAATAATGAAAGTGCACTCACGGTATTACAGCCAATCACCAACTCCTGTAAAGAGATGAGGAACTGTGTGCTGAGTTTTGAACATCGAGCCTTTTATACAAACCGACCACTGGTCATTACCAAGCTGGCACTTCCAATCGATACGTTAGAAACCAATAAATGGCTCAATATGATACCAAATAGATTTACTACATGTCATAAATCAACACCAATGAGGCAGATGCTGAATGAAGTTTTGTATCAGGAATTCCTGGACACACGCACACACACACACACACACACACACACACACACATACACACATATATATATATATATATATATATATATATATATATATATATATATATATATATATATATATATATATATATATATATATATATATACATACATATATATATATATATATATATATATATATATATATATATATATATATATATATATATGTATATATATATATATGTATATATATATATATATATATATATATATATATATATATATATATATATATATTTATATATGTATATTTACCGTATTCTTCCAATTAACCGCTCGGTGCAGGTAGAGGCTGGGAAAATTTTCTGTAGAATGGGTGCAGACAATCTTCCATTTTACCGTATGACATAGTGAGTGCTGATTGTAGTCTATTGGCAATTATCTCACATTCATGTTTTTACTTAGAAGCTTGGCACTACAAACCTGCATATAATGACATTTTTGTGGCGAATATGAACAGCCAGAAGGAAGGAACTGCAGAAATGGCAGAATGGCTGGTTTGCAGACACAGCAAGAAGAAAGGTATGTGATTCTGCTTTTCTTACCTTTTCTTGGGGAAGTTTTTCATGAGAGTTGTGCTGGCCATTCCGCCCCTTACAGTGAAAAAAAGGCATACTGTAAAACAAACAATGCACGCGTCTGTCTATATATAGCATACATAGCGTGTGGTTCCGTTTCTCTATAGATGCAAATGCTGTACTTTTCAGCGGTCGTTACCGTCGCTAACAAAAAGATACGCTATGATTCTAAAAATCCCAAATTTGCTATATTTGGGATATGCGTCATATATGTGTTCTTCAGTATGCGCTAAATCGGTCACATTCGCTTAATTGGACGAATATGGTATATATATATATATATATATATATATATATATATATATATATATATATATATATATATATATATATATATATTTATATATATATATATATATATATATATATATATATATATATATATATATGTATATATATATATATATATGTATACACACACGTACATATGTATATATATATATATATATATATATATATATATATATATATATATATATATATATATATATATATATATATATGTAAATATATCTATGAACTTGTATATAACACCAGCTGTGCCATATGTATATTGGTTTATGAGAAGCAGTAATTCTACTCGGTTATTATATTGTTATATTGAGCCTTATTATTGATTTCCAACCTTCAACGTGACCTTAAAACTAGCAATAACATGTCACAACTATTGTATCGCTAGTGGCCAGTTGGTATAGAAATGTTCGCATTTAGACTTCACAAGCACTTGCTTACCTCTTTGTGCATGTACAAATCGGTGCCATTGGGAATATATGTGAAGTTAGTGCATTCATAAGTTTTAGTAAAAGACATATATGAGCAATGGAGAGGGTGTTAATGATATGCATGCAGTATCGGTTGAAGTATTCTATTTGTCATTTTATTTTATTTTCTACAAATCATTATTCTCTTATGTCAATCATTTCCAAGATCGATTTTCATCAAAGACGCGAATGCAATCACTAACTGCCATCGATCTTTGCATTACCAACATATTTGATCATTGACTTATAACATGACCAATCTATGCAAGTGTTCAATACATGCATAAATACTTTTTTAAATATCTCTTCCGGAATTAATGACAATTGTGTATACCACTTTTTTTCAGTCATATACGTTTACTAAGTAGATAAATCGTTGTATATGTAGTGTTTACAAGTCTGACACTTTTAAATATCTCTCATCATATGGAAAATAAGGAATTATGTTGCGGGAAGAGACTGCTAGGCGTACAATAATAGCACACGTCTCAAACAATTTCTCCATTTTAAACATATTTCCATACGTGTCCCGTCCTGTCCACGTTCTGTATGTTAGTTAGTTAATGTCATATAGATATCACTATTTATCACTGCTGTCCAAAGGTTTCACATTGCAGCGAAGGTCTATATATACGCGAGTAAGTTAAAGTCGTATAGA
This sequence comes from Maea johnstoni, assembly GCA_963942565.1. Lineage (NCBI taxonomy): Eukaryota > Metazoa > Annelida > Polychaeta > Spionida > Magelonidae > Maea > Maea johnstoni. Next base: position 43,092,292 of record OZ012694.1, on the reverse strand, counting down.
TATCATTATTTATCATTCATGGTGCCAATGATTTCAAATTGGTTTCACATTGCAGTGCAGGGCTATCAGTACGTGAGTGCGTTAATGTCATATAGATATTATAAGTTATCCCCCTTGTAAAAAAGGGATACGGCCTGGTATCTGCGGCCTCGTGCGATACGGCTGGCTGAACGCAGATACCAGGCCGTATCCCTTTTTTACAAGGGGGATAACGATTTTATCATCATTTTTTTTTGTTTTTTTTTAATTCTTTAATTTTTTTAAAAAAAATTCAAATTAAAAAAAAAAAAAATTCTATCTACTTTATGTATTTTTTAATTTTAATTTATTTAAAAAAAAAAAAAATTAAAATTTTTTTAAAATATTTTTATTGATTTTTTTTTAAATTTTTTCTTTTAAAATTTTTTTTAAAATTTTTTTTTTTAATATTTTCAAAAAAAAAATTATATTTAATTCAATTTTTTTTTAAATTCTAATTTTTTAATTATGTTTTTTATTCTTCTTGTTTGTCTTGTAATATAAAAAACAACGAGGCTGTGACCTGTAAACTTGAGGTCAACCATGGTAACCATGGCGAAGGAGGATAAAACATTGACCCTCGATTTCAAGAGTGAGGATAAAACACTTATCCCAATCCTGAAATTGACAAGTAATGGGAAGCAATGAAATACAGTCCAGTACCCAACAGCATCACTCATGGTGCCAATGGTTTTATATTGTAGGGAAGGTCTATCTGTACGCGAGTGCGTTAATGTCGGATAGATATCACTATATATCACTCATGGTGCCAATGGTTTTACATTGCAGTGCAGGTCTATCAGTGTGTGAGTGCGTTAACATCAGATAGATATCATTATCTATCACTCATGGTGCCAATGATTTCAAATTGTAGGGCAGGTCTATCAGTATGTGAGTGTGTTAATGTCAGATATATATCATTATCTATCACTCATGGTGCCAATAATTTCAAAATGTAGGGCAGGTCTATCAGTACACGAGTGAGTTAATTTCAGATAGATATCACTATTCATTACTCATGTTGTCAATGGTTTTACATTGCCGGGCATGTCTGTCTGTATGTGAGTGAGTTTATGTTGGATAGATATCACTATTCATCACTTACGATGTCAATATATACATATATATATATATATATATATATATATATATATATATATATATATATATATATATATATATATATATATATATATATATATATATAAATATATTCTTTTACAAGTGAAAAGTTTTGGTGTTAGAAAAAAAACACCATCTTTTATCACTAGAATTAAAATCCCTCGCTACATCAGCTCTCTGAAGTAGCTGTAATAAACTCTTAGTACAGTATGCCAGAGTATAGATGTTTGGTTTCGCATGGTAATAATGCTTCACTGCCAAATATAAACAAGGAACTCTCTCTCTATTTCTTACGTTTTGTAGCAACTTTCAAAGATTTCTGCAACTCCCTTTGGTGAGGAGAATGAGGCAGGCAAGCGTCTGGATAGCCTCAGCAAGATGCCGTCCCAGACAGAGAGTTCTTTGACGTATTCACCTGCCACCTCTCCTGAAAACACACCCACAAACAAAGCGAAAGAGGCTCTCACTAACTCAAGCCACTTCCTCACTGAAGTTGGCTGAAAAAACGGGAAGTCGCTGCTACAGTGCCGACACTGCATTACTGCACCTACTGCACGGCAACACCAGGCACTATATAGAACTACACACCCGGTCGCCTCGGCATATATACACCCATGAATCCTTGATGACACGGCTAATGATGCCCAAGTAGGCAACAGACATGCGTTCCTAATTAATTTGGTCCGGCATATATATATATATATATATATATATATATATATATATATATATATATATATATATATATATATATATATATATATATATATATATATATCAATACGTGGGAATGTCTTCTGGTGTCGATTAGAATATCTCTTCCTTGACATCAGCCTGACCGTGTAATCAGTCGGAATGAACTGATCGTAAGAACGTCTGCGTCCAATAGATGCGGATAACAATTTTCACGTGACGTATTGTTGCGTCAGGTGTATACCAACGTGTTTTGGTGATCACGTAATGGTCGCCATGGCGTCGCACCTCGTGAAGTGTATGTGACGTCAACAATGGCGTGTGACGGGGCAACAATTGTCCCGTCAATAGCAACGGTTTCGAACCTCATTAAGGGTTCTCATCAGAGGCAATTACGGTTCCATGATGGTGTTCATGGAAAATTTAGTAAAAAGACCTGTTTGGGGCTTTAGCAATTGCGCCTTTGCTGTCCCCGAATCGTATTTTCAATGTATTTAGATTCATAAACATGATTAAGGAAGACATGTATATGTCTATAATCATGTGTAGGTCCCCCTTAAACTGAATTTTAAGGTAAGTCGCATCTATACTCGGATGTACAGGTTGTTATACTCTGTTTGCAGGGTTCTTGTATATATTAATGTGTCGGAGTCATTTTCTAATCCGACAGGGTGGTTTCACCTGTCGGGACGCCTACTCCTCCCACTGGTGGGGTTGTATGATTTTTTAATCATTATTATAAAACGTGTACGTACCCCACCATGGGTGGTACCTAAATGTGTATTTTTTTCTATGCGGAAAAAAAGAGAGAATACAAATAGCCCTGTGTATTTGCAGGGTTAATACAGATGTCATAATATGCGTACATTCTGTTATTGGATGGTTGCTTCGGCTCGTATATCCAAAGTGTGAGCAGTTGTCATCTTGTTTTGCTGTTTTAGGAGCGCCGGAGGTCTCCATAAACATGCGATTTACTCACATGGAACAGGTATTGTATCCAAGTAAGTATAAAATTTCACTGTTTATATTGATTATTTAGCATTTTAGTAATTGTATCAATCAGTCGAATAAGTTCAGACCGAGGGGAACTTGTGATCTCAGTCTGTAGATCCACTTTTTCTCTATTTCGTCCCTTAATGTTGCAGCCTGTGTGCTGTCTGGGTGGACTCTTATGAAGTCCAAGACGTATACTTTTAAATCGTCCAGACCATTGTGACCGGGTGTGTTGAAGTGTCTACCCACTATATGTATACCTCGGTTCTGTCTGATGTTGCGGTAATGTTCCATTAACCGGTCCATCAGGCGTCTTTTTGTTTGACCTATGTAGTGTTTGCCACATGACAAGCATTCTATGCAGTAGATCAGATTTGTGCATCTGCATGTTATGTTTGTGCGTGTCATGTATTTGCGGTTTGTGATCTTGGATTTGATCGTACCACTATGGTCTAGTTTATTACAGTAAATGCAGTTTGGTCTCTTGCATTTATGGCTGTTAGTCCTTGCGGCAGGTGCATTTTGTCCCATATTGTCGCAGGGCATGATCTTGGCTCGCACCAGTATGTCCCGTAGATTTTTGCAGCGACGGAAACCCCTCACGATTTTAGTCTGTAATATTGGTCGAGTGGAACTTGAACTATCAAGTAATTCCAAGTTATCACTGACAATTTTGTTCACCTCAAAAAAGGTTGGATGATGGGTGGTGATTAGAAAGAGATTGTCGTCCGCCGTGGTCTGATTTACGACAGCTGGAGCAATCAGGTTTGTTCTGTCCTGCAGATATGCCCTCTCGAATGAGGATTGGATTAAGTCTGCAGGGTAATCTGCCCTATGGAAATAAAGGGACAGTTGTTTGCTTTCTGTTACGAAGGATTCTTCCGTACTACAGATGCGGCGAAGTCTAAGGAATTGCCCATAAGGAATTCCCATTCTGCAAGACTTCTGGTGACATGATGAGAAGTTGATATAGTTGTGTGAATCTGTTGGTTTGGTGTATAGCGTGGTTGATAATTGGCCTAATTGATTTAGTTGGATTGTGACATCTAAGAAGTGTGCCTCGGTATAGGACTTATCCATTTCAAATTTAATACTATGCATGCTGTCATTTAAGTATGTTACAAATTCATCGAGGTCTGTTTCTTCATATTGCCAAATGAGAAAGATATCATCAATGAATCTCTTCCACAAAAGAGGTTGTTTATGATAGTTGTATACATATTTTTCCTCAAACCAACCCATGAAGGTGTTGGCATAAGCAGGCGCTACTTTTGTGCCCATGGCAGTTCCGCCCACTTGGAGATAGTGATCACCATTAAAATCAAAATTGTTACATTTCAGTACTTTTTCTAATAGTTTGATCAGGTAAGTATTTGAGGGTTTGGAGTTGTCTCCCCTCGAATAGTTCAGGCTTTCAAGTGCTGCTGTACACCCTTCTTGGTTAGGAATGTTGGTGTATAAACTGGCTACGTCGAGTGTAACCAACAGGCAATTTGGAGGTAAGTCACCAATTGATTCCAACATGAATAGGAAATCGGTGGTATCCTTGATGTAAGACCTTATGTTCTTTACACAGGGTTGTAGAAAATGATCAATAAATTGTGATACCCGCTCTGTCGGGCATCCATTTCCCGAGACAATATATATATATATATATATATATATATATATATATATATATATATATGTATATATATATATATATATATATATATATATATATATATATATATATATATATATATATATATATATATATATATATATATATATATATATATATATATATATATAAAATAGCGAACATTGCATGCCTGTAAAAATACAGAGTAATACAGTACTACAGCTTCCATGTGGTCCGTATAGATTGTACCACGATAAATATATATATATATATATATATATATATATATATATATATATATATATATATATATATATATATATATATATATATATATATATATATATATATATATATTCTTGTCATGTTGGTAAAGTAGCTATATCAATGAATGCATATTAGTTGTTGGTAGAAATGCATTAGACAACCGTATCTAACATAGGAATATGTCAGGTGATACTTGAATATTTGGCTTTTTAGAGTGATTAAACTAAAGCATATATTTTAAGACAATAAGTTATAAAAACATTAAATGAAAATATGATGACAACATGTGTTATATTTATTTATAGGTTAAATGTTGTAAAAAGTGACTCTCATTGTGTTGTGTGCTTGGTCTGAAATATACTACGTAATGACGAAATAAATGTCTTGATATATTAGTGTGCTGGAACTTTTGATTTATTGATATTCACGACAACAGATACGTGTATGTATGTCCTCTGCCATATAAAAAGAAAGGTTTGAAGACCTGTATTCTGTATGATATACCTCCCCATGTTTTTTTCTCGTTCCTGCTTACACCATGTCACACTGAGGAATATCAGCCTTTCTGGGCATAGAATTATTGCAAATTGCTATTTTCATGGTGTGAATGTATGCAAAGCTACATATAATGACATATTTACCAATCATCAGGTATGCATTGCACCGTTTGGTAAAGATGCAAAATTCTGATATGTATGGTAAAGAAAATTAATTGCTGTATCAGTTGGCATGCCAATTCAAGATAATAAGGAGCCATTATGACGGTTCTAGGACAATATCCCCCCGGACAATATCCCCCCGGACAATATCCCCCGGACAATATCCCCCCGGACAATATCCCCCCAGGACAAAATCCCCCCGGACAATATCCCCCCGTTCCAATATCCCCCCGGACAATATCCCCCCGGACAATATCCCCCCGGGTGATATCTCTAGTAAAACATGTTTTAGTAAAAAAAAAAAATTTTTTGATTCCAGTGTTTAAAATTATCCAAAAACATGTGTTGGTAGAATTCTTTTTTTTTTTTTTTTAAATTCCAGTGTTTTAAATTATCCTAAATCGTGAGCCGGTAAAACAAAAATTAAATTTAAAAAAAAAATTGCAGTGTTTTAAATTATTCTATAAATTTTTTTTTTAAAAGTTCAAAAAAAAATTAAAACGTTGATTAAAAAAATGCAGTGTTTTAAATTATTCTAAAAAAAATTTTTTTTTCATTTAATTTTTTTTTACCGGCTCATGATTTAGGATAATTAAAAACACTGTAATTTTTTTGAATTTTTGAAAAATTTTTTAGAATAATTTGAAACACTGCAATTTTTTTTAAATTTAATTTTTGTTTTACCGGCACATGATTTAGGATAATTTAAAACACTGGAACTTAAAAAAAAACATATATTTTTTTTTTTACCAACACATGTTTTTTGATAATTTAAAACACTGGAATTAAACATTTTCTTTTTACTAAAACATGTTTTACTAGAGATATCATCTGGGGGGATATTGTCCGGGGGAATATTGTCCGGGGGGATATTTTCCTGATACCCATTATGACAGAGCTACCAGGGTTATCTTTCAGGATTTTCAAGGTTATTTATCTGTATTTGTCAATGCATGAATGATTCTTAAGAGGTTAAAAAAGATACTATTTTACCTGTCCACTGACCCATGACAGGCATAAAGATATATTTTCACACCATGAGACAACTTATTCTAGGAAAGGTTACTTGACAAGCAATAAGATTGGCCATTCATAATGCTTCGAATATGCACTCCTCCAGCCTAATTACTTATGGATAATGAGAAGTGGCAGCCATTACAGGGGAGTTGCTGACATCTAAAAAACAAGCTTTAATACCCATGCCAAATAATCTATCATGGATCAACTGTAGGAAACATCTATATCATGAGAGAAGGAGGATAGTTAGATATCAAAGAGTGTACAATAAATGCCAACTATTTAGCTATGGTTTGCATGTAATCAGTAATTGTTGTCAGAAGAGAAATATGTTCTACCAACTACACAATGCTGTCAAGGGCATGTGGTCGTATCTATGCCTGGCCATGTGGTTGGTCATTGAGATTTCAGTCATATACAAGTGAATGGCCTACCCACAAATTAAGTGCAGAAATAGAATATCTGTGTGTTAATCATCTTAACATCTGAAAACTCTTAAAAAGAGTTAGATGTCTAATGAATAAGAATCACAGTCAAATATGGCACCAATTTGCAGTTTACGTTTTGTTATAAAAAGCATATATATTTATATATATATATATATATATATATATATATATATATATATATATATATATGTATATATATATATATATATATATATATATATATATATATATATATATATATATATATATATATATATGTATATATATATATATATATATATATATATGTATATATATATATATATATATATATGTATATATATATATATATATATATATATATATATATATATATATATATATATATATATATATACATATATATATATATATGTATATATATATATATATATATATACATATATATATATATGTATATATATATATATATATATATATATATATATATATATATATATATATATATATATATATATATATATATATATATATATATATATATATATATATACATTTTGTGGGGACCCAGCGGAGACTCAAATCTGCAAAAGCCAGGCACGTTACCACTAGTATGTATGTATGTATGTATGCATGTTTGCATACATTAGTAGTTCTGGATAAGTCAAATTATATAAACAATTATTCTAGCATTTTTGCGGAAAGGTGAATTGGGCTGCTTCTCTAAAAGTGTAAATCTCTAGCTCTATAATACTCAGAAAGTGTAAATCTCTAGCTCTATAATATTTGCAAAGAATCCTAAAATTTTCCTATATTTATGCGAGAAAGGATACCTTTGTATGGGTCAGTTTGAAACCTTGCTTCTTAAAAGATCAAATATAAATGCATTTTAATCATTTGCAATGGGCTCTTTTATTTGTTTGAAGAATTCTAAATGATTTATATTTTTTGTTACCATAAATAGGAATGTTTAAATGTTAAGTCTGAAGGAACACAATAGTAACTCTTTTACTATAGATAAGTCAAAAAGTAAAATTTCATTATAACAAAGGTAAAGTGAAAACACAACCAAGGAATAATAGATAACATCTGCAAAAGGCGTACATTTGTATTTTGACACACTAACTAAACATTGATAACTCAGCACGATTAAGCGCCCCTTATATACACCATGACACATAGGATGACAACGGGTAAAGCATCATTTCTCATTTTGAGGCATTCGAAACAAACTCTAAGACACATATACATATTAATGATACATATAAGCTATGTAGTCAAGTAAACCAACAAAATAAGATTGCTTGCTAATACAGTTTATTGACGCAAATAATTACAGAGAAATGATAAATATGTCTTCTTTTACTACCATCATCACATGGTTCTACACATAAACAAAGTATGCTAGAATATGTGTAGGTGACCTCTACCTAGAAACCATTGCTTGTGAGGACTTGTTTAATACTCTGAGATGAAATAGGGTCATTCTGAAGATTGATGCCCTTTTCACTACCACCAGCCTTGTTGAAGTTGCTCTCCCCAAATGTGTTCTCAACGTCTGACTTCATAAGAACAGGAATGATCTGGAATAACGAACACAAATAAATACCTGCACATTTAGTTTTCATGTTAAAAGTCACAATCAAAAGAAATATGTGTTATCAATTGCTTATTGAATTTTACTTCATCATTTGAAATTAAAGAACTTTAGGAAATGCGACCACTTTTGATTGGACAGTCTATCAATAGCAAATGTATCATGTATCTTGATTCTGTTTATCAGATATAGGGACAACATACAAATGGCCTTGCCAGACACAAGGAAGATAGACAGTCAGAATGACTGAAGATAGCCATTCCACTCTCTTGGGCAAAAAATTATAAGTGCTACAATACAGTACTAACATCTTATTCCTGAACCAAATGTGATGACAGCCCAGGCATAATAATAGCTTTGATTAGCAAGCTACCTGATTCATGGATGTGCTATGTTAATCTGTTTGACATGTTATCCATGGGTGTTTGTACATCCAGGCACTGACAGATGTTCAGCTGCCTGATTCAGAAATTAAATGTCTGTACTTAAGTGCATGAAAACATATCTTTTCTTTGTTATTTCAAAAAGCAAAATTGAAGCAAAACAATGCCTACTTTGCCTGACTCAGAGAGGAAATATGTGCTCTTTGGATCCAATTCAAACTTTGAGATAAATTCTCTTCACTTTTCCTATCAGAGAAGATTATGCATTCCACGAGATATTAAATAGGTTTCATGAAATCTGGGGTCGAATTCTCAGTACGCTCTCCTCATACGTTTATACATATTTCTGAATGGATAAATTTATTTGATGCCAATATAGCTACATTTTAGTTTATCAAGAAATATTAAATAGCAAATATTTCCTAAAATTTATAGATATCAGAAGTCCATAAGAATGAAAGATTTAGTACGCATTATTCATGATTTACTTCCAATAGGAAATTTCTGACCATGGTCTTCAAATGCAGTATTCCTTCCTTATTGCAAAGCAATCTAACACATTGTGACTGACTATTTACATTGACTCGTATTCACTGACTGATTACTGTTGAGGTGGGCTGAGGAGAGTGACAATGACCTAGGTTTGGTGAGGGTTTTTCTCAGTATTAAGGTCACTCCCACTGTGAGCTTATAGCAATTACTCATTAAATCTTCATATAGAATTTACCATATGGTCATCAGTATGAATTATATCCTGCTCATATCATTGTCTTTTAAAACTCATTTCTCTATATCTAAGTGTGATAAGTATAAGATAAAAGATAGAATGACAGAAAGGTCTTACATTCCAATCCAACGATTTGGCTTCAGCAACTGCATCCGAAAAGGTATCACTGTTCTTAGTGATTATGAAGTCAGAAACAAGGAACAGATACTTCTTTGCATTTCGTGGGAAGGAAGTTGAATTTGTAGCACGCTTGATGGCATCTACAAGATCAGTAAGACCAGTAGGACCTGGAAAAGATAGGTTTGAGCAGTTATTGAAAACACACATGTTTCATATATGGTTAGGGTCAGGAATCATTAGGTTGAGGAAGTCAGGACCAAGAAAACTATAATCAGAAAAGACACACACACATATACTTATATGTATATAACAGGGGTCCAGCTAGGCACTAGCCCAATAGCCAATGGCTACAGACGATAATGTTGGGCTATAATAGCAGGCTATAAGGAGAATGGAATTTTAAGATCATGCTCAGAGCAATGTAGATAATAAAATCAGTTTAAGAACACCATTTGACACATCAGTTGGCCTTTGGAACAATTCCAATATGCAATAAAACAGAAAAAAAGAATACACCTTCAATAATTATTTTAGGGAAGGACTTCGTGGGACTGCAGCATTTAGATAATTTCATTTTACAGTGTGTGGGGGGGGGGGGGGGGATAAATAGACCACTAAATAGCACTTACTGCTTGCCATCTGTTGTTGCACAAAGTTATCCTTTTTGCCTTTTGCCGACCTTTTGAAAGCTCGATTGTTATGGAAGTTCTTGGTTTGAAATTGCAGTGCATTACTCTGACCTTCACCAATGGTCATAACACTGATCTTCATTTTGCGTTTGCAGAATACGTTCTTTGTTGTCAGAAGGGTGAAGAGTGCCTCTGTGAATTCGCCTTGTTGTTCCAAAGAACTGGCTTGACTTCCTATAAATGCAAATGTTAAACTACATGCTTCACTCGGTGTAAAGTATGACTAAGATGAATGATAATTAGAAAAGTTGTACAGGAGCCGTGTTGAATATCTTTTAATAAGTATACTTTCCTTATAATCTATCGTATAGAGGCTATCAGATGTAAGCATATTGAATGCATAATTCTGTGTATTTTGAAACATAAATATCAGTAGATGGTTTTATGTGTAGTTGACCAACTTGGAAAGAGGTGTAAAGTCAAGTAACATTTTGGGCTTCCTCAATATAATGTAACATGGGCATTATTACAATTTGTATTCCCAAAGTTGGATTTTGATTTGAACTGTTGTAACTTGATGTGTTACATAATAAACTACTATAATATATACTTCAGTTGAAAGGGGAAACACTTTTCCTATTTATTAACACTTTATTCTGAATGCTAGCTTTACAGTGAAATAGAAATTCACACTGTAACAAGACCAGCTATACACTGGTAATTTTTATTCTTAACAAACATAATAAAAGAAAGATATCAATATTTTCTTGTTTCATAGCAATATTTATTTGATTTGCCCATGTGAATCTGATTTGCCATTGAAAGAAATTCTTCAAGTATAATTACATATGATTTACAAAATCCTTCTTCAAAAAACCAGTAAAATAACTTCTTGAATTTTCTATTTCCTGGAGTAAAGTTATGTCTTTAGGATAACATAAGAACCAGGTGAAGGCCCCATGTGCGAATGAATCGATACTAATATATGTTGAAGGATCTAAGAACTGTTTTGAATATCAGTGTCAAGAGACTGATATCAAAATAAACTTAAACCACTCTTCATCCATTGGTCCTATCAAAGAAGAAGCAGTACAGATGCCTGTTGCAATTGTACCTAATTTTGACTAATTGCAGACTTTGATTTAAATGCATAGTATATCTGTACTTACCAGAGCTGTCAAATGCAACCACAATACCGGCAGGTCTTTTTGAATTCCTACGGTTGCTGCAGTTGCCTAAAGAGAGAAAACAAATTAAGCCATGGACATGCCTCACATTATACTTGACCAAAGATTCTTTACACATTGAGTAACAAGTATTTTGGCTATAGACACCAAAATGATAATGTATATGGTGTTAAGGTGTTAGAAAGGTCAATCAGTATTAAATGATATGTTAAATCCTCTACCCTCTTTCTATAATACAGATGACTTGTGACCGTCTGGGTTATTACTAAGCAGAGGAAGAGGAACCATATCCTATAACTGCATATACATTTGCTAAAAGCCTGAAAGACATTCACACTTTTCCTAAATATTACTGCAACATAACATAGTCACTTTATGCACGCATTTTTTGCATCAAGTAATAGCGAATTTGCTCACAGGTTGGTATAGCAATGTCTAATTATATAATATGGGAAATATACCCCATTTTCACATTTTGACTAACCTAGTAGTTGTAATCTGAGAAAGCAAGGCTTCCCACAATGAAAGTTGCTTGAACCAAAAATTAGAAAGAATTAGCTACCCATTCTCTTCATATGGACAATAGAAATACATCGCCTTTCATTAAGATACGTGCTCTGGCGAAAGGATTAGTTTAGATGTTTTGTTACTGTTCTGAAGACATGTTGGGATATATAATCAGATACTAGCATGTTCAGATGGTCAGTATATGCCCTCTCATACAATCGCCCCATCAGCCAGTATGGTCTTTCCATTACCATATTCTTCTGATTAAGCGCACGGTGCGGATAGAGGTTGGGAATTTTTTCTGAAGTAGGGGTATTAACGGTCTTCCGTTTAACCGCACACCTCAATGATTGCCTATCGGAGAGCATTGGTCGTTATTGCACCTTTGTGCTCTTGCTGTTCAGTTAGCTTCAGACATTTGCTGCTACAATCGCGCACGTGAGATCGTTGATTGGTCAATATTACAACCATGGGGCGAATATGAACGATGAGAGCGCAAAGGAACTGCTGAAATTGCGGAATTCAGAGCTGGTTTGCAGACACAGCAAGAGAAAAGGTATGTAATTTTGCTTTTCTTACTTCTTCTGGGGGGGAGTTTTACGAGTTTTTTGTGACATTTGCGCTGGTCATTCACCCTCTAACCGTGAAAAATAGGCCCTGTGCTCTTATTCGGTCATGTGCGCTTAATCGGAAGAATAAGGTAAACCAACAGATGCAGCCTAAAGCAGCTTGTGATCCCTTGATCTGTTGACCCTCTACACACGAAATGAGAGCTGATATAAACTATCCAGTTAGATACGTTCTATAGGTTAGTAGTTTTGTTTTCAATAAATGTTATCTCTGATTACAGTTTCAAATACTGATATAACTGACCATGTTTTCCACAAAGGAAAACTTTTATTCACAGATCTTGATAAAAAAAGTCGCATAGAGAAATATGCTGATAAATTTGACTTACCTCTAAAAGACCTAGTTGTTCTACTTCTTCCTGAAATAAGATTAGAGAGTCTCTCAAACATATGTAGGTCACTCTATGTACATCTCTAGGTGTCTAGTTGTGATGCCATTGATCATATCTAGACTGAAGCATATATTGTCAAAGCCATAATATAGTAGAGAATAATCTTTGATATCATTACCTATTGGCAATGAGAAGAATGGTCATACATGGGATGAGGAGAGTAGCATGTACACTGTTTGACCATTTGAGCTTCATTATTATTATGAGCTTGAGGTTTGTCTTTTTCAAAGGACGCGAAAGTTGTTCAATGAATACAGATTTGAAACCCTAAACTCTAAGTACATAGATATTATATAATTTCATAAATGTGTAGATGTTACTGAAAGTAATTCAATACAGTGGTATGCCCATTGCACATTTATTAAAGATATGCGAGGAAAAAGCAATATGAGAGAGAGAGAGAGATAGAGAGAGAGAGAGAACCAAGAATGAGAAACTGCAGAGACAGTATGGCAGGGAGAGAACCAAGAATGAGAGAGTGCAGAGACGGGATGGCAGGGAGAGAACCAAGAATGAGAGAGTGCAGAGACAGGGTGGCAGGGAGAGAATCAAGAATGAGAGAGTGCAGAGACAAGATGGCAGGGAGAGAATCAAGAATAAGGTAATGCAGAGACGGGATGGCAGGGAGAGAATCAAGGATGAGAGAGTGCAGAGACATTTGGGCAGGGAGAGAACCAAGAATGAGAGAGTGCAGAGACGGGATGGCAGGGAGAGAACCAAGAATGAGGTAATGCAGAGACAGGATGGCAGGGAGAGAACCAAGAATGAGCTAATGCAGAGACGGGATGGCAGGGAGAGAATCAAGGATGAGAGAGTGCAGAGACATTTGGGCAGGGAGAGAACCAAGAATGAGGGACTGCTGACACAGTATGGCAGGGAGAGAACAAAGAATTAGAGAGTACTGACACAGTATGGCAGGGAGAGAACAAAGAATTAGAGAGTGCTGACACAGTAAGGCATGGAGAGAACAAAGAATTAGATAGTGCTGACACAGTATGGCAGGGAGAGAACAAAGAATTAGAGAGTGCTGACACAGTATGGCAGGGAGAGAACCAAGAATTAGAGAGTGCAAAGACAATCAAGAATGAGAGAGTGCAAAGACGAAATGGCAGGGAGAGAACCAAGAATGAGGGATTGCAGAGACAGGATGGCAGGGAGAGAATCAAGGATGAGAGAGTACAGAGACAGTAGGGCAGGGGGAGAACCAAGAATGAAGGATTGCAGAAACAGTATGGCAGGGAGAGAACCAAGAATGAGAGAGTGCTGACACAGTATGGCAGGGAGAGAATCAAGAATTAGAGAGTGCTGACACAGTATGGCAGGGAGAGAACAAAGAATTAGAGAGTGCTGACACAGTATGGCAGGGAGAGAACCAAGAATGAGGGAATGCAGAGACGGTATGGCAGGGAGAGAATCAAGGATGAGAGAGTACAGAGACAGTAGGGCATGGAGAGAACCAAGAATGAAGGATTGCAGAAACAGTACGGCAGGGAGAGAACCAAGAATGAGAGAGTGCTGACACAGTATGGCAGGGAGAGAACAAAGAATTAGAGAGTGCTGACACAGTATGGCAGGGAGAGAACAAAGAATTAGAGAGTGCTGACACAGTATGGCAGGGAGAGAACAAAGAATGAGAGAGTGCTGAAACAGTATGGCAGGGAAAGAACCAAGAATTAGAGAGTGCTGACACAGTATGGCAGGGAGAGAACCAAGAATTGGAGAGTGCTGACACAGTATGGCAGGGAGAGAATCAAGAATTGGAGAGTGCAAACATGGAATGGCAGGGAGGGAACCAAGAATGAGAGAGTGCTGAGACGGAATGGCAGGGAGAGAACCAAGAATGAGAGAGTGCCGAGACAGTATGGCAGGGAGAGATCCAAGAATGAGAGAGTGCAGAGACAGTATGGCAGGGAGAGATCCAAGAATGAGAGAGTGCAGAGACATGATGGCAGGGGCAGAACCAAGAATGAGAGAGTGCAGTGAGCCAGTGACGGGATGGCAGGGATAGAACCGAGAACTAGAGAGTGCAGAGACATGATGGCTGAGAGCGAACCAAGAATAAGAGAGTGCAGAGACATGATTGCAGCAAGATAACCAAAAAGAAAGACAGTGCAGAGACGGGATGACAGGGAGGGAATCAAGAATGAATGATCCCGTAAAAGAGAATCACATGGTAATCACTATGCGTTCTCAATTGATTATGATATGTAAGTTAGATATCAAAGAGTCCAGGTATGTTACCAAGGATCATTCCACTGAGTATTACTAAAGGAGTTTCCCTTATTAGAGTTATGTTCTCTTTTGCACCAGAGTTAAATGAAATTATTGATACACCGAAAATACTGCCACACAATAGCAATATCTGGCTGTTGGACATGCATCTGTTCTCAATTCCCATTCCCAGGTGGCCTACCTTGTGTTGTTCTGACTGCGCGGGGGGTGGTAGGTGCCTGAGTACGTGCTGAAATATAGGGATAAACACTGTGACACTTCAATAGACTATTTTCCACAATGGCTGTGTTAAAGCCCCAAAGGAATATGTTTATCCATATGTTTACTTTCTATGAAACCTGGATTTACACAGTTATTGTGCCATTATTAAATTATTTAAGTGTTGAAATACTAGAAAAGTTCATGGCGTTAATGTCATGTGCTATTTAGACGGTGTCAGGAGCTGAGATCATATACAATATATCTAGTTGTTCTAGGATATTTAGCTGTTCTTAAAACCTATGTTTGTTCTATGTCCTACGTAAATAAGATTAAAATTTATTTCAAATACATGTAGGTCTTTATCTAAATGTGCATTAGTGCAGCAGCACAATGTTTTAAACATTAGCTTAGAAAAGTCTTACCTGGTGTTGTTTGGGCTGGAAGGGGTGTAGTTGGAGCCTCAGCTGAAAGAAAAAACAGTGATACCTTTAGGGTGTATTGTTAATGGTGATGTTTTCTTTATTAACCCCTATCCTGTTAACCTTTTTTGCAAATGACGAGGGTATGCCTGATAGAGGAAAGTGGTCTTGGAATTTTCAATTCATTGCTCGCGGCCGTCCACTCTGAACCAGCTTACAACCTGCTCAGGGCAAGTGACAAATAATCAGTGACTTTGGCCTAAGCAGAGCTTTTCCTCAGCTATTCTGGTTTCCTCTACTGCTTAGTCTAAATATGGCAGAATAAGAGGCAATAAACAACATTGTAAGTTCAAATTTAGGTTATTTTTTCGATATGGTAAATATTTAGAGAGGTTTGAAAACATGCAATAAACTTTATATTGTTGAGTTTCCCCAATACTGCAAATCCTACTTAAAAGTACTATGACTCTTTCCCAAAACACATTTTAATAGTGTTTGAGGGCTATTTAAATGAAAAATACAATTTGAGATCTTGTGTAGTAATACAGCACCATCCATTACTGAAAGTATAAACACATGTGAGACTAAACACAATAAATGCTATTTTTGATTAACATTGATCATCAACATGTACGCTAATTGCTTGTCTGATGCCACAGCCCACTCAGTACTGACTCTGGTCCTTTGACCATTGCTTGACGCCAGCAGGCTCCTTGATCACTACCCAGGTTATCTGGTTATTCACTTATTCTAATGTGACTCTTTACGTAGAATTTTCAGGAGGTAAAAGTGTCAAATGTTTTAAGCCGAACAGATTAGCCCCTAATCTTGTCAAAAAAAACTTGTGAAGGACCTATAAGAGTAAGAGACATGCCCCCATGTAAAAAGCTCATATTTGTGATGCAAATATAGCAACCGCACATTCAGATAACAAATTTCAAGAAAGTTAGTGTTGCTGTGGATGTCAGATTATCTCGACTAAACGAATAGCAGAAATAGAGAATTTCTGATATGCAGAATAATTTGGGAACAAGAGTATTCTTTAAAAGACTCTTTTATCATTTCAAATGTAGTCTTACCATTCGCTTTTACAACTTATTACATAACTCATCAGTTAGTTTTCTTTATTGAAATATTTGATAGGCAGCTATTTCAGCCATGCGTCATTTCAAATATGGTTTTGCCTGCCACTTCAATGTGAGTCAATCCCAGTGAATGCACCTCCTATGAGCGGCTTTCCGACAGGGGTAGCCGGTAGTTTGTCCTCAATAGCTATTCCCAATACAAGCAAGGATATGCATGCAATGATCACTACAGGTATAGGTCAAGTATCGCATGTGCAGGAAGTTCAGAAATTCTCAATATTTTCTTTATCAATAACAGAAGTTCAATATTAGGAAATAAGTGAACGAAAATGCCATTGAATAGAACTAACCTCAAAAGTTAACCAAACACTTACTTGGAGTTGTTGCGATACAGCCAAGGACATGCACTTGAAATGTGACAGCCCTCCTTTTCCTCATTTGATTTCTGCTGGCTATTACCATGATAACACTTGCCAAGATCGGTGGGTTCATGCTAGTAAAAGCATTTTTCTTGTTACGATTCATGTTTCCATTCAGCTATAGGCAAAATGATAAATATTTGTTTAAACAAGTTCTTACAACAACCTAAAATAAATATACGGTCAATGATCAATGTTCTACTATTATCTTTTTTATGATATCAATGTTATTTAAGTATTTGTTATGATCTTTAAAATAAGGCTTTTATAAGAAATAATCAAATGGTGTATCTTTTGTCTCATACTTGCTATTACTATTCAATTAGAGGAGAACTGATTTGTCAATTACCATAAAGGTTAACAGTACTAAAATAATACAAAGGCGCACACCTACCCTTTTGGTCAAGAAATTGCGTCCATCCTTACTGTATTTTAGTGTGAGAAATTGTGGCCTGTTTCTCCACTTGCCTCTTAATATGTTTATCTTTCGGATCTCATAAACCTTGCGTAGGTTGAACTAAAATTTGAATACATGCAAAGTTTATTTCAATAGGACAGAAAAAATATGCATTGTGTCATATGAGTTTGAACCTTGTAATAATAAACTTATGTCTAGATTTCGAGCATATGAAGGTTGGCTTTGGATTCAACTCGTCACATTTTATCAAAAATAAACTACTTTCTAAATTTTACAAGTCTAGTCCAAGACCTTTAATATCAATGATACATCTCAGATGACTGTGATTAAGCCAATTTGATTTTGTAGCACTGAAATGCAAATGGTGCATATACCTGGTGGTTTTGTGTATCGTCCTTTCGATTGCTTTCAGACTTGATTATATATCAATTAGTTAAAAAGTTCACTTTACTGAAACAATTCTAGAAACTCTATGTTATAATAACCCTAATCCAATCGAATACCAGTGAAGTTTGAAACGCCTTCTATTGTTCGAACACCACTAAGATACAAGTGCAATAAATCTCCCAGTTATCATTGAGGTAACATTTTACTGTATACCACGCATTGGTCTTTTATATATCATGTTGGATATTTGAGTTTTTGAACTTAATGAGGATTCTTTATTTCCTTTTGTCTTCACTTTGATCTTGCACTGTCAGTTGGTTCCATAAATGGTAAATCATTGACCAACCACTGATGAGTGAAAAACTTACCACAACGCCATCAGTGTAGCCAAAACCCTTCCACTTTTTCCCGAGGATTAATTTAGCATTTCTTTTGTTTCTTGGGTTAATGTTTACAAAGGCTGCTCTTGGAAGATGCTTTAATATGTCCTGATTACAGCCTACAATGAAACAAATGCACGGGTTTGGTCTTTCACTTTGCTGTTAGAGCAAGAAAATTTGTTTATGTAGGTAACACGGTTAGACGAACATTATCGATGTGAGGTGTGGCCTGATTTTGTGTCTTTAATGTTGCTTTCAATGGCTTAGGTTATATCGTGATAGGCTAGAAAGCATGCTGCACATTCATATAGCA
>OZ012694.1:43050946-43070946 GCA_963942565.1 Maea johnstoni | reverse complement strand
AACCATCAACGTGACCTTAAAACTAGCAATAACATGTCACAACTATTGTATCGCTAGTGGCCAATTGGTATAGAAATGTTCGCATTTAGACTTCACAAGCACTTGCTTACCTCTTTGTGCATGTACAAATCGGTGCCATTGGTAATATATGTGAAGTTAGTGCATTCATAAGTTTTAGTAAAAGACATATATGAGCAATGGAGAGGGTGTTAATGATATGCATGCAGTATTAGTTGAAGTATTCTATTTGTCATTTTATTTTATTTTCTACAAATCATTATTCTCTTATGTCAATCATTTCCAAGATCGATTTTCATCAAAGACGCGAATGCAATCACTAACTGCCATCGATCTTTGCATTACCAACATATTTGATCATTGACTTATAACATGACCAATCTATGCAAGCGTTCAATACATGCATAAAGACTTTTTTAAATATCTCTTCCGGAATTAATGACAATTGTGTATACCACTTTTTTTCAGTCATATGTTTACTAAGTTGATAAATCGTTGTATATGTAGTGTTTACAAGTCTGACAAATTTAAATATCTCTCATCATATGGAAAATAAGGAATTATGTTGCGGGAAGAGACTGCTAGGCGTACAATAATAGCACACGTCTCAAACAATTTCTCCATTTTAAACATATTTCCATACGTGTCCCGTCCTGTTCACGTTCTGTATGTTAGTTAGTTAATGTCATATATATATCACTATTTATCACTGCTGGTGCCAATGGTTTCACATTGCAGCGAAGGTCTATATATACGCGAGTAAGTTAAAGTCATATAGATATCACTATTTATCATTCATGGTGCCAATGATTTCAAATTGGTTTCACATTGCAGTGCAGGGCTATCAGTGTGTGAGTGCGTTAATGTCAGATAGATATCATTATGTATCACTCATGGTGCTAATGGTTTGACGTTGCAGGGCAGGTCTATCAGTGTGTGAGTGCGTTAATGTCAGATAGACATCATTATCTATCACTCATGGTGCCAATGATTTCAAATTGTAGGGCAGGTCTATCAGTACACGAGTGAGTTAATTTCAGATAGATATCACTATTCATTACTCATGTTGTCAATGGTTTTACATTGCCGGGCATGTCTGTCTGTATGTGAGTGAGTTTATGTTGTATAGATATCACTATTCATCACTTACGATGTCAATATATATATATATATATATATATATATATATATATATATATATATATATATATATATATATATATATATATATATATATATATATATATATATATATATATATATATATATATATAAATATATTCTTTTACAAGTGAAAAGTTTTGGTGTTAGAAAAAAAAACACCATCTTTTATCACTAGAATTAAAATCCCTCGCTACATCAGCTCTCTAAAGTAGCTGTGATAAACTCTTAGTACAGTTTGGCAGAGTATAGATGTTTGGTTTCGCATGGTAATAATGCTTCAATGCCAAATATAAACAAGGAACTCTCTCTCTATTTCTTACGTTTTGTAGCAACTTTCAAAGATTTCTGCAACTCCATTCGGTGAGACTGAGTCAAGCAAGCGTCTGGATAGCCTCAGCAAGATGCCGTCCCAGACAGAGAGTTCTTTGACGTATTCACCTGCCACCTCTCCTGAAAACACACCCACAAACAAAGCGAGAGAGGCTCTCACTAACTCAAGCCACTTCCTCACTGAAGTTGGCTGAAAAAACGGAAAGTCGCTGCTACAGTGCCGACACTGCATTACTGCACCTACTGCACGGCAACACCAGGCACTATATAGAACTACACACCCGGTCGCCTCGGCATATATACACCTATGAATCCTTGATGCCACGGCTAATGATGCCCAAGTAGGCAACAGACATGCGTTCCTAATTAATTTGGTCCGGCATATATATATATATATATATATATATATATATATATATATATATATATATATATATATATATATATATATATATATATATATATATATATATACATATATATATATATATATATATATATATATATATATATATATATATATATATATATATATATATATATATATATATATATATATATATATATATATATATATATATATATAATAGCGAACATTGCATGCCTGTAAAAATACAGAGTAATACAGTACTAAGTCTTCCCTGTGGTCCGTATAGATTGTACCACGATATATATATATATATATATATATATATATATATATATATATATATATATATATATATATATATATATATATATATATATATATATATATATATATATATTCTTGTCATGTTGGTAAAGTAGCTATATCAATGAATGCATATTAGCTGTTGGTAGAAATGCATTAGACAACCGTATCTAACATAGGAATATGTCAGGTGATACTTGAATATTTGGCTTTTTAGAGTGATTAAACTAAAGCATATATTTTAAGACAATTAGTTATAAAAACATTAAATGAAAATATGATGACAACATGTGTTATATTTATTTATAGGTTAAATGTTGTAAAAAGTGACTCTCATTGTGTTGTGTGCTTGGTCTGAAATATACTACGTAATGACGAAATAAATGTCTTGATATATTAGTGTGCTGGAACTTTTGATTTATTGATATTCACGACAACAGATACGTGTATGTATGTCCTCTGCCACATGAAAAGAAAGGTTTGAAGACCTGTATTCTGTATGATATACCTCCCCATGTTTTTTTCTCGTTCCTGCTTACACCATGTCACACTGAGGAATATCAGCCTTTCTGGGCATAGAATTATTTCAAATTGCTATTTTCACGGTGTGAATGTATGCAAAGCTACATATAATGACATATTTACCAATCATCAGGTATGCATTGCACCGTTTGGTAAAGATGCAAAATTCTGATATGTATGGTAAAGAAAGTTAATTGCTGTATCAGTTGGCATGCCAATTCAAGATAATAAGGAGCCATTATGACGGTTCTAGGACAATATCCCCCCGGACAATATCCCCCCGGACAATATCCCCCGGACAATATCCCCCCGGACAAAAAACCCCAGGACAAAATCCCCCCGGACAATATCCCCCCGTTCCAATATCCCCCCGGACAATATCCCCCCGGGTGATATCTCTAGTAAAACATGTTTTAGTAAAAAAAGATTTTTTTTTGATTCCAGTGTTTAAAATTATCCAAAAACATGTGTTGGTAGAATTTTTTCTTTTTTTTTAAATTCCAGTGTTTTAAATTATCCTAAATCGTGTGCCGGTAAAACAAAAATTAAATTTAAAAAAAAAATTGCAGTGTTTTAAATTATTCTATAATTTTTTTTTTTAAAAGTTCAAAAAAAAATTAAAACGTTAATTAAAAAAAAATGCAGTGTTTTAAATTATTCTAAAAATTTTTTTTTTTTAATTTAATTTTTTTTACCGGCTCATGATTTAGGATAATTAAAAACACTGCAATTTTTTTGAATTTTTGAAAAAAATTTTTAGAATAATTTGAAACACTGCAATTTTTTCTAAATTTAATTTTTGTTTTACCGGCACACGATTTAGGATAATTTAAAACACTGGAATTTAAAAAAAAATATATATATTTTTTTTACCAACACATGTTTTTTGATAATTCAAAACACTGGAATTAAACATTTTCTTTTTACTAAAACATGTTTTACTAGAGATATCATCTGGGGGGATATTGTCCAGGGGAATATTGTCCGGGGGGATATTGGAACGGGGGGATATTGTTCGGGGGGATTTTGTCCTGGGGGGATATTGTCCGGGGGGATATTGTCCGGGGGATATTGTCCGGGGGGATATTTTCCTGATACCCATTATGACAGAGCTACCAGGGTTATCTTTCAGGATTTTCAAGGTTATTTATCTGTATTTGTCAATGCATGAATGATTCTTAAGAGGTTAAAAAAGATACTATTTTACCTGTCCACTGATCCATGACAGGCATAAAGATATATTTTCACACCATGAGACAACTTATTCTAGGAAAGGTTACTTGACAAGCAATAAGATTGGCCATTCATAATGCTTCGAATATGCACTCCTCGAGTCTAATTACTTATGGATAATGAGAAGTGGCAGCCATTACAGGGGAGTTGCTGACATCTAAAAAACAAGCTTTAATACCCATGCCAAATAATCTATCATGGATGAACTGTAGGAAACATCTATATCATGAGAGAAGGAGGATAGTTAGATATCAAAGAGTGTACAATAAATGCCAACTATTTAGCTATGGTTTGCATGTAATCAGTAATTGTTGTCAGAAGAGAAATATGTTCTACCAACTACACAATGCTGTCAAGGGCATGTGGCCGTATCTATGCCTGGCCATGTGGTTGGTCATTGAGATTTCAGTCATATACAAGTGAATGGCCTACCCACAAATTAAGTGCAGAAATAGAATATCTGTGTGTTAATCATCTTAACATCTGAAAACTCTTAAAAAGAGTTAGATGTCTAATGACTAAGAATCACAGTAAATATGGCACCAATTTGCAGTTTACGTTTTGTTATAAAAAGCATATATATTTATATATATATATATATATATATATATATATATATATATATATATATATATATATATAAATATATGTATTTATATATATATATATATATATATATATATATATATATATATATATATATATATATATATATATATATATATATGTATATGTATATATATATATATATATATATATATATATATATATATATATATATATATATATATATATATATATATATATATATACATTTTGTGGGGACCCAGCGGAGACTCAAACCTGCAAAAGCCAGGCACGTTACCACTAGTATGTATGTATGTATGTATGTATGTATGCATGTTTGCATACATTAGTAGTTCTGGATAAGTCAAATTATATAAACAATTATTCTAGCATTTTTGCGGAAAGGTGAATTGGGCTGCTTCTCTAAAAGTGTAAATCTCTAGCTCTATAATACTCAGAAAGTGTAAATCTCTAGCTCTATAATATTTGCAAAGAATCCTAAAATTTTCCTATACTCAGGAACCTTAATTTATGCGAGAAAGGATACCTTTGTATGGGTCAGTTTGAAACCTTGCTTCTTAAAAGATCAAATATAAATGCATTTTAATCATTTGCAATGGGCTCTTTTACTTGTTTGAAGAATTCTAAATGATTTATATTTTTTGTTACCATAAATAGGAATGTTTAAATGTTAAGTCTGAAGGAACACAATAGTAACTCTTTTACTATAGATAAGTCAAAAAGTAAAATTTCATTATAACAAAGGTAAAGTGAAAACAACCAAGGAATAATAGATAACATCTGCAAAAGGCGTACATTTGTATTTTGACACACTAACTAAACATTGATAACTCAGCACGATTAAGCGCCCCTTATATACACCATCACACATAGGATGACAACGGGTAAAGCATCATTTCTCATTTTGAGGCATTCGAAACAAACTCTAAGACACATATACATATTAATGATACATATAAGCTATGTAGTCAAGTAAACCAACAAAATAAGATTGCTTGCTAATACAGTTTATTGACGCAAATAATTACAGAGAAATGATAAATATGTCTTCTTTTACTACCATCATCACATGGTTCTACACATAAACAAAGTATGCTAGAATATGTGTAGGTGACCTCTACCTAGAAACCATTGCTTGTGAGGACTTGTTTAATACTCTGAGATGAAATAGGGTCATTCTGAAGATTGATGCCCTTTTCACTACCACCAGCCTTGTTGAAGTTGCTCTCCCCAAATGTGTTCTCAACCTCTGACTTCATAAGAACAGGAATGATCTGGAATAACGAACACAAATAAATACCTGCACATTTAGTTTTCATGTTAAAAGTCACAATCAAAAGAAATATGTGTTATCAATTGCTTATTGAATTTTACTTCATCATTTGAAATTAAAGAACTTTAGGAAATGCGACCACTTTGATTGGACAGTCTATCAATAGCAAATGTATCATGTATCTTGATTCTGTTTAGATATAGGGACAATATACAAATGGCCTTGCCAGACACAAGGAAGATAGACAGTCAGAATGACTTAAGATAGCCATTCCACTCTCTTGGGCAAAAAATTATAAGTGCTACAATACAGTACTAACATCTTATTCCTGCACCAAATGTGATGACAGCCCAGGCATAATAATAGCTTTGATTAGCAAGCTACCTGATTCATTGATGTGCTAGGTTAATCTGTTTGACATGTTATCCATGGGTGTTTGTACATCGAGGCACTGACAGATGCCTGATTCAGAAATTAAATGTCTGTACTTAAGTGCACGAAAACATATCTTTTCTTTGTTATTTCAAAAAGCAAAATTGAAGCAAAACAATGCCTACTTTGCCTGACTCAGAGAGGAAATATGTGCTCTTTGGATCCAATTCAAACTTTGAGATAAATTCTCTTCACTTTTCCTATCAGAGAAGATTATGCATTCCACGAGATATTAAATAGGTTTCATGAAATCTGGGGTCGAATTCTCAGTACGCTCTCCTCATACGTTTATACATATTTCTGAATGGATAAATTTATTTGATGCCAATATAGCTACATTTTAGTTTATCAAGAAATATTAAATAGCAAATATTTCCTAAAATTTATAGATATCAGAAGTCCATAAGAATGAAAGATTTAGTACGCATTATTCATGATTTACTTCCAATAGGAAATTTCTGACCATGGTCTTCAAATGCAGTATTCCTTCCTTATTGCAAAGCAATCTAACACATTGTGACTG
Organism: Maea johnstoni; assembly: GCA_963942565.1. Taxonomy (NCBI): domain Eukaryota; kingdom Metazoa; phylum Annelida; class Polychaeta; order Spionida; family Magelonidae; genus Maea; species Maea johnstoni. The sequence continues at coordinate 43,064,190 of OZ012694.1, read as the reverse complement.
CCTATTTACATTGACTCGTATTCACTGACTGATTACTGTTGAGGTGGGCTGAGGAGAGTGACAATGACCTAGGTTTGGTGAGGGTTTTTCTCAGTATTAAGGTCACTCCCACTGTGAGCTTATAGCAATTACTCATTAAATCTTCATATAGAATTTACCATATGGTCATCAGTATGAATTATATCCTGCTCATATCATTGTCTTTTAAAACTCCTTTCTCTATATCTAAGTGTGATAAGTATAAGATAAAAGATAGAATGACAGAAAGGTCTTACATTCCAATCCAACGATTTGGCTTCTGCAACTGCATCCGAAAAGGTATCACTGTTCTTAGTGATTATGAAGTCAGAAACAAGGAACAGAAACTTCTTTGCATTTCGTGGGAAGGAAGTTGAATTTGTAGCACGCTTGATGGCATCTACAAGATCAGTAAGACCAGTAGGACCTGGAAAAGATAGGTTTGAACAGTTATTGAAAACACACATGTTTCATATATGGTTAGGGTCAGGAATCATTAGGTTGAGGAAGTCAGGACCAAGAAAACTATAATCAGAAAAGACACACACACATATACTTATATGTATATAACAAGGGTCCAGCTAGGCACTAGCCCAATAGCCAATGGCTACAGACGATAATGTTGGGCTATAATAGCAGGCTATAAGGAGAATGGAATTTTAAGATCATGCTCAGAGCAATATAGATAATAAAATCAGTTTAAGAACACCATTTGACACATCAGTTGGCCTTTGGAACAATTCCAATATGCAATAAAACAGAAAAAAAGAATACACCTTCAATAATTATTTTAGGGAAGGACTTCGTGGGACTGCAGCATTTAGATAATTTAATTTTACAGTGTGTGTGGGGGGGGGGGGATAAACAGACCACTAAATAGCACTTACTGCTTGCCATCTGTTGTTGCACAAAGTTATCCTTTTTGCCTTTTGCCGACCTTTTGAAAGCTCGATTGTTATTGAAGTTCTTGGTTTGAAATTGCAGTGCATTACTCTGACCTTCACCAATGGTCATAACACTGATCTTCATTTTGCGTTTGCAGAATACATTCTTTGTTGTCAGAAGGGTGAAGAGTGCCTCTGTGAATTCGCCTTGTTGTTCCAAAGAACTGGCTTGACTTCCTATAAATGCAAATGTTAAACTACATGCTTCACTCGGTGTAAAGTATGACTAAGATGAATGATAATTAGAAAAGTTGTACAGGAGCCGTGTTGAATATCTTTTAATAAGTATACTTTCCTTATAATCTATCATATAGAGGCTATCAGATGTAAGCATATTGAATGCATAATTCTGTGTATTTTGAAACATAAATATCAGTAGATGGTTTTATGTGTAGTTGACCAACTTGGAAAGAGGTGTAAAGTCAAGTAACATCTTGGGCTTCCTCAATATAATGTAACATGGGCATTATTACAATTTGTATTCCCAAAGTTGGATTTTGTTTTGAACTGTTGTAACTTGATGAATTTGAATTGAAACTCAGTGTTACGTAATAAACTACTATAATATATACTTCAGTTGAAAGGGGAAACACTTTTCCTATTTATTAACACTTTATTCTGAATGCTAGCTTTACAGTGAAATAGAAATTCACACTGTAACAAGACCAGCTATACACTGGTAATTTTTATTCTTAACAAACATAATAAAAGAAAGATATCAATATTTTCTTGTTTCATAGCAATATTTATTTGATTTGCCCATGTGAATCTGATTTGCCATTGAAAGAAATTCTTCAAGTATAATTACATATGATTTACAAAATCCATCTTCAAAAAACCAGTAAAATAACTTCTTGAATTTTATATTTCCTGGAGTAAAGTTATGTCTTTAGGATAACATAAGAACCAGGTGAAGGCCCCATGTGCGAATGAATCGATACTAATATATGTTGAAGGATCTAAGAACTGTTTTGAATATCAGTGTCAAGAGACTGATATCAAAATAAACTTAAACCACTCTTCATCCATTGGTCCTATCAAAGAAGAAGCAGTACAGATGCCTGTTGCAATTGTACCTAATTTTGACTAATTGCAGACTTTGATTTAAATGCATAGTATATCTGTACTTACCAGAGCTGTCAAATGCAACCACAATACCGGCAGGTCTTTTGGAATTCCTACGGTTGCTGCAGTTGCCTAAAGAGAGAAAACAAATTAAGCCATGGACATGCCTCACATTATAGTTGACCAAAGATTCTTTACACATTGAGTAACAAGTATTTTGGCTATAGACTCCAAAACGATAATGTATATGGTGTTAAGGTGTTAGAAAGGTCAATCAGTATTAAATGATATGTTAAATCCTCTACCCTCTTTCTATAATACAGATGACTTGTGACCGTCTGGGTTATTACTAAGCAGAGGAAGAGGAACCATATCCTATAACTGCATATACATTTGCTAAAAGCCTGAAAGACATTCACACTTTTTCTAAATATTACTGCAATATAACATGGTCACTTTATGCACGCATTTTGTGCATCAAGTAATAGCGAATTTGCTCACAGGTTGGTATAGCAACGTCTAATTATATAATATGGGAAATATACCTCATTTTCACATTTTGACTAACCTAGTAGTTGTAATCTGAGAAAGCAAGGCTTCCCACAATGAAAGTTGCTTGAACCAAAAATTAGAAAGAATTAGCTGCCCATTCTCTTCATATGGACAATAGAAATACATCGCCTTTCATTAAGATACGTGCTCTGGCGAAATGGATTAGTTTAGATGTTTTGTTACTGTTCTGAAGACATGTTGGGATATATAATCAGATACTAGCATGTTCAGATGGTCAGTATATGCCCTCTCATACAATGGCCCCATCAGCCAGTATGGTCTTTCCATTACCATATTCTTCCGATTAAGCGCACGGTGCGGATAGAGGTTGGGAATTATTTCTGAAGTAGGGGTATTGACGGTCTTCCGTTTAACCGCACACCTCAATGATTGCCTATCGGAGAGCATTGGTCGTTATTGCACCTTTGTGCTCTTGCTGTTCAGTTAGCTTCAGACATTTGCTGCTACAATCGCGCACGTGATTGGTCAATATTACCACCATGGGGCGAATATGAACGATAAGAGCGCAAAGGAACTGCTGAAATTGCGGAATTCAGCGCTGGTTTGCAGACACAGCAAGAGAAAAGGTATGTAATTTTGCTTTTCTTACTTCTTCTGGGGGGGAGTTTTACGAGTTTTTTGTGACATTTGCGCTGGTCATTCACCCTCTAACCGTGAAAAATAGGCCCTGTGCTCTTATTCGGTCATGTGCGCTTAATCGGAAGAATAAGGTAAACCAACAGATGCAGCCCAAAGCAGCTTGTGATCTCTTGATCTGTTGACCCTCTACACACGAAATGAGAGCTGATATAAACTATCCAGTTAGATACGTTCTATAGGTTAGTAGTTTTGTTTTCAATAAATGTTATCTCTGATTACAGTTTCAAATACTGACATAACTGACCATGTTTTCCACAAAGGAAAACTTTTATTCACAGATCTTGATAAAAAAAGTCGCATAGAGAAATATGCTGATGAATTTGACTTACCTCTAAAAGACCTAGTTGTTCTACTTCTTCCTGAAATAAGATTAGAGAGTCTCTCAAACATATGTAGGTCACTCTATGGACATCTCTAGGTGTCTAGTTGTGATGCCATTGATCATATCTAGACTTAAGCATATATTGTCAAAGCCATAATATAGTAGAGAATAATCTTTGATATCATTACCTATTGGCAATGAGAAGAATGGTCATACATGGGATGAGGAGAGTAGCATGTACACTGTTTGACCATTTGAGCTTCATTATTATTATGAGCTTGAGGTTTGTCTTTTTCAAAGGACGCGAAAGTTGTTCAATGAGTACAGATTTGAAACCCTAAACTCTAAGTACATAGATACTATATAATTTCATAAATGTGTAGATGTTACTGAAAGTAATTCAATACAGTGGTATGCCCATTGCACATTTATTAAAGATATGCGAGGAAAAAGCAATATGAGAGAGAGAGATAGATAGAGAGAGAGAGAGAACCAAGAATGAAAAACTGCAGAGACAGTATGGCAGGGAGAGAACCAAGAATGAGGGACTGCTGACACAGTATGGCAGGGAGAGAACAAAGAATTAGAGAGTACTGACACAGTATGGCATGGAGAGAACACAGAATTAGAGAGTGCTGACACAGTATGGCAGGGAGAGAACAAAGAATTAGAGAGTGCTGACACAGTATGGCAGGGAGAGAACCAAGAAATAGAGAGTGCAAAGACAATCAAGAATGAGAGAGTGCAAAGACGAAATGGCATGGAGAGAACCAAGAATGAGGGATTGCAGAGACAGGATGGCAGGGAGAGAATCAAGGATGAGAGAGTACAGAGACAGTAGGGCAGGGAGAGAACCAAGAATGAAGGATTGCAGAAACAGTACGGCAGGGAGAGAACCAAGAATGAGGGATTGCAGAGACAGGATGGCAGGAAGAGAATCAAGGATGAGAGAGTACAGAGACAGTAGGGCAGGGAGAGAACCAAGAATGAAGGATTGCAGAAACAGTACGGCAGGGAGAGAACCAAGAATGAGAGAGTGCTGACACAGTATGGCAGGGAGAGAACAAAGAATTAGAGAGTGCTGACACAGTATGGCAGGGAGAGAACAAAGAATTAGAGAGTGCTGACACAGTATGGCAGGGAGAGAACCAAGTATTAGAGAGTGCTGACACAGTAAGGCAGGGAGAGATCCAAGAATGAGTGAGTGCAGAGACAGTATGGCAGGGAGAGATCCAAGAATGAGAGAGTGCAGAGACATGATGGCAGGGGCAGAACCAAGAATGAGAGAGTGCAGTGAGCCAGTGACGGGATGGCAGGGATAGAACTGAGAACTAGAGAGTGCAGAGACATGATGGCTGAGAGCGAACCAAGAATGAGAGAGTGCAGAGACATGATTGCAGCAAGATAACCAAAAAATAAGAGAGTGCAGAGACGGGATGACAGGGAGGGAATCAAGAATGAATGATCCCGTAAAAGAGAATCACATGGTAATCACTATGCGTTCTCAATTGATTATGATATGTAAGTTAGATATCAAAGAGTCCAGGTATGTTACCAATGATCATTCCACTGAGTACTACTAAAGGAGTTTCACTTATTAGAGTTATGTTCTCTTTTGCACCAGAGTTAAATGAAATTATTGATACACCGAAAATACTGCCACACAATAGCAATATCTGGCTGTTGGACATGCATCTGTTCTCAATTCCCATTCCCAGGTGGCCTACCTTGTGTTGTTCTGACTGCGCGGGGGGTGGTAGGTGCCTGAGTATGTGCTGAAATATAGGGATAAACACTGTGACACTTCAATAGACTATTTTCCACAATGGCTGTGTTAAGGCCCCAAAGGAATATGTTTATCCATATGTTTACTTTCTATGAAACCTGGATTTACACAGTTATTGTGCCATTATTAAATTATTTAAGTGTTGAAATACTGGAAAAGTTCATGGCGTTAATGTCATGTGCTATTTAGACGGTTTCAGGAGCAGAGATCATATACAATAGATCTAGTTGTTCTAGGATATTTAGCTGTTCTTAAAACCTATGTTTGTTCTATGTCCTACGTAAATAGGATTAAAATTTATTTCAAATACATGTAGGTCTTTATCTAAATGTGCATTAGTGCAGCAGCACAATGTTTTAAACATTAGCTTAGAAAAGTCTTACCTGGTGTTGTTTGGGCTGAAAGGGGTGTAGTTGGAGCCTCAGCTAAAAGAAAAAACAGTGATACCTTTAGGGTGTATTGTAAATGGTGATGTTTTCTTTATTAACCCCTATCCTGTTAACCCTTTTTGGAAATGACGAGGGTATGCCTGATAGAAGAAAGTGGGCTTGGAATTTTCAATTCATTGCTCGCTGCCATCCACTCTGAATCGGCTTACAACCTGCTCAGGGCAAGTGAAAAATAATCAGTGACTTTGGCCTAAGCAGAGCTTTTCCTCAGCTATTCTGGTTTCCTCTACTTCTTATTCTAAATATGGCAGAATAAGTAGCAATAAACAACACTGTAAGTTCAAATTTAGCTTATTTTTCGATATGGTAAATATTTAGAGAGGTTTGAAAACATGCAATAAACTTTATATTGTTGAGTTTCCCCAATACTGCAAATCCTACTTAAAAGTACTATGACTCTTTCCTAAAACACATTTTAATAGTGTTTGAGGGCTATTTAAATGAAAAATACAATTTTAGATCTTGTGTATTAATACAGCACCATCCATTACTGAAAGTATAGACACATGTGAGACTAAACACAATAAATGCTATTTTTGATTAACATTGAACATCAACATGTACACTAATTGCTTGTCTGATGCCACAGCCCACTCATTACTGACTCTGGTCCTTTGACCATTGCTTGACGCCAGCAGGCTCCTTGATCACTACCCAGGTTATCTGGTTATTCACCTATTCTAATGTGACTCTTTACGTAGAATTTTCAGGAGGTAAAAGTGTCAAATGTTTTACGCCGAACAGATTAGCCCCTAATCTTGTCAAAAACAACTTGTGAAGGACCTATAAGAGTAAGAGACATGCCCCCATGTGAAAAGCTCATATTTGTGATGCAAATATAGCAACCCCACATTCAGATAACAAATATCAAGAAAGTTAGTGTTGCTGTGGATGTCAGATTATCTCGACTAAACGAATAGCAGAAATAGAGAATTTCTGATACGCAGAATAATTTGTGAACAAGAGTATTCTTTAAAAGACTCTTTTATCATTTCAAATGTAGTCTTACCATTTGCTTTTACAACTTATTACATAACTCATCAGTTAGTTTTCTTTATTGAAATATTTGATAGGCAGCTATTTCAGCCATGCATCATTTCAAATATGGTTTTGCCTGCCACTTCAATGTGAGTCAATCCCAGTGAATGCACCTCCTATGAGCGGCTTTCCGACAGGGGTAGCCGGTAGTTTGTCCTCAATAGCTATTCCCAATACAAGCAAGGATATGCATGCAATGATCACTACAGGTATAGGTCAAGTATTGCATGTGCAGGAAGTTCAGAAATTCTCAATATTTTCTTTATCAATAACAGAAGTCCAATATTAGGAAATAAGTGAACGAAAATGCCATTGAATAGAACTAACCTCAAAAGTTAACCAAACACTTACTTGGAGTTGTTGCGATACAGCCAAGGACATGCACTTGAAATGTGACAGCCCTCCTTTTCCTCATTTGATTTCTGCTGGCTATTACCATGATAACACTTGCCATGATCGGTGGGTTCATGCTAGTAAAAGCATTTTTCTTGTTACGATTCATGTTTCCATTCAGCTATAGGCAAAATGATAGATATTTGTTTAAACAAGTTCTTACAACAACCCTAAATAAATATACGGTCAATGATCAATGTTCTACTATTATCTTTTTTATGATATCAATGTTATTTAAGTATTTGTTATAATCTTTAAAATAAAGCTTTTATAAGAAATAATCAATTGTGTATCTTTTGTCTCATACTTGCTATTACTATTCAATTAGAGGAGAACTGATTTGTCAATTACCATAAAGGTTAACAGTACTAAAATAATACAAAGGCGCACACCTACCCTTTTGGTCAAGAAATTGCGTCCATCCTTACTGTATTTTAGTGTGAGAAATTGTGGCCTGTTTCTCCACTTGCCTCTTAATATGTTTATCTTTCGGATCTCATAAACCTTGCGTAGGTTGAACTAAAATTTGAATACGTGCAAAGTTTATTTCAATAGGACAGAAAAAATATGCATTGTGTCATATGAGTTTGAACCTTGTAATAATATACTTATGTCTAGATTTCGAGCATATGAAGGTTGGCTTTGGATTCAACTCGTCACATTTTATCAAAAATAAACTACTTTCTAAATTTTACAAGTCTAGTCCAAGACCTTTAATATCAATGATACATCTCAGATGACGGTGATTAAGCCAATTTGATTTTGTAGCACTGAAATGCAAATGGTGCATATACCTGGTGGTTTTGTGTATCGTCCTTTCGATTGCTTTCAGACTTGATTATATATCAATTAGTTAAAAAGTTCACTTTACTGAAACAATTCTAGAAACTCTATGTTATAATAACCCTAATCCAATAGAATACCAGTGAAGTTTGAAACGCCTTCTATTGTTCGAACACCACTAAGATACAAGTGCAATAAATCTCCCAGTTATCATTGAGGTAACATTTTACTGTATATACCACGCATTGGTCTTTTATATATCATGTTGGATATTTGAGTTTTTGAACTTAATGAGGATTCTTTATTTCCTTTTGTCTTCACTTTGATCTTGCACCGTCAGTTGGTTCCATAAATGGTAAATCATTGACCAACCACTGATGAGTGAAAAACTTACCACAACGCCATCAGTGTAGCCAAAACCCTTCCACTTTTTCCCGAGGATTAATTTAGCATTTCTTTTGTTTCTTGGGTTAATGTTTACAAAGGCTGCTCTTGGAAGATGCTTTAATATGTCCTGATTACAGCCTACAATGAAACAGATGCACGGGTTTGGTCTTTCACTTTGCTGTTAGAGCAAAAAAAATTGGTTTATGTAGGTAACACGGTTAGACGAACATTATCGATGAGAGATGTGGCCTGATTTTGTGTCTTTAATGTTGCTTTCAATGGCTTAGGTTATATCGTGATAGGCTAGAAAGCATGCTGCACATTCATATTGCAACCAGGGAGAGAACCAAGAATTAGAGAGTGCAAACACAATCAAGAATCAGAGAGTGCAAAGACGAAATGGTAGGGAGAGAACCAAGAATGAGGGAATGCAGAGAAGGGATGGCAGGGAGAGAATCAAGGATGAGAGAGTACAGAGACAGTAGGGCAGGGAGAGAACCAAGAATGAAAGATTGCAGAAACAGTATGGCAGGGAGAGAACCAAGAATGAGAGAGTGCTGACACAGTATGGCAGGGAGAGAATCAAGAACTAGAGAGTGCTGACACAGTATGGCAGGGAGAGAACCGAGAATGGGAGAGATCTGACACAGTATGGCAGGGAGAGAATCAAGAATTGGAGAGTGCAAAGATGGAATGGCAGGGAGGCAACCAAGAATGAGAGAGTGCTGAGACGAAATGGCAGGGAGAGAACCAAGAATGAGAGAGTGCCGAGACAGTATGGCAGGGAGAGATCCAAGAATGAGAGAGTGCAGAGACAGTATGGCAGGGAGAGATCCAAGAAAGAGAGAGTGCAGAGACAGTATGGCAGGGAGAGATCCAAGAATGAGAGAGTGCAGAGACATGATGGCAGGGGCAGAACCAAGAATGACAGAGTGCAGTGAGCCAGTGACAGGATGGCAGGGATAGAACCGAGAACTAGAGAGTGCAGAGACATGATGGCTGAGAGCGAACCAAGAATGAGAGAGTGCAGAGACATGATTGCAGCAAGATAACCAAAAAATAAGAGAGTGCAGAGACGGGATGACAGGGAGGGAATCAAGAATGAATGATCCCGTAAAAGAGAATCACATGGTAATCACTATGCGTTCTCAATTGATTATGATATGTAAGTTAGATATCAAAGAGTCCAGGTATGTTACCAAGGATCATTCCACTGAGTATTACTAAAGGAGTTTCACTTATTAGAGTTATGTTCTCTTTTGCACCAGAGTTAAATGAAATTATTGATACACCGAAAATACTGCCACACAATAGCAATATCTGGCTGTTGGACATGCATCTGTTCTCAATTCCCATTCCCAGGTGGCCTACCTTGTGTTGTTCTGACTGCGAGGGGGGTGGTAGGTGCCTGAGTACGTGCTGAAATATAGGGATAAACACTGTGACACTTCAATAGACTATTTTCCACAATGGCTGTGTTAAAGCCCCAAAGGAATATGTTTATCCATATGTTTACTCTCTATGAAACCTGGATTTACACAGTTATTGTGCCATTATTAGTTTATTTAAGTGTTGAAATACTAGAAAAGTTCATGGCGTTAATGTCATGTGCTATTTAGACGGTGTCAGGAGCTGAGATCATATACAATATATCTAGTTGTTCTAGGATATTTAGCTGTTCGTAAAACCTATGTTTGTTCGATGTCCTACGTAAATAGGATTAAAATTTATTTCAAATACATGTAGGTCTTTGTCTAAATGTGCATTAGTGCAGCAGCACAATGTTTTAAACATTAGCTTAGAAAAGTCTTACCTGGTGTTGTTTGGGCTGGAAGGGGTGTAGTTGGAGCCTCAGCTGAGAGAAAAAACAGTGATACCTTTAGGGTGTATTGTTAATGGTGATGTTTTCTTTATTAACCCCTATCCTGTTAACCTTTTTGCAAATGACGAGGGTATGTATGATAGAAGAAAGTGGTCTTGGAATTTTCAATTCATTGCTCGCTGCCATCCACTCTGAACCGGCTTACAACCTGCTCAGGGCAAGTGAAAAATAATCAGTGACTTTGGCCTAAGCAGAGCTTTTCCTCAGCTATTCTGGTTTCCTCTACTGCTTAGTCTAAATATGGCAGAATAAGTGGCAATAAACAACACTGTAATTTCAAATTTAGCTTATTTTTCGATATGGTAAATATTTAGAGAGGTTTGAAAACATGCAATAAACTTTATATTGTTGAGTTTCCCCAATACTGCAAATCCTACTTAAAAGTACTATGACTCTTTCCCAAAACACATCTTAATAGTGTTTGAGGGCTATTTAAATGAAAAATACAATTTGAGATCTTGTGTAGTAATACAGCACGATCCATTACTGAAAGTATAGACACATGTGAGACTAAACACAATAAATGGTATTTTTGATTAACATTGATCATCAACATGTACACTAATTGCTTGTCTGATGCCACAGCCCACTCAGTACTGACTCTGGTCCTTTGGCCATTGCTTGACGCCAGCAGGCTCCTTGATCACTACCCAGGTTATCTGGTTATTCACTTATTCTAATGTGACTCTTTACGTAGAATTTTCAGGAGGTAAAAGTGTCAAATGTTTTACGCCGAACAGATTAGCCCCTAATCTTGTCAAAAACAACTTGTGAAGGACCTATAAGAGTAAGAGACATGCCCCCATGTAAAAAGCTCATATTTGTGATGCAAATATAGCAACCGCACATTCAGATAACAAATATCAAGAAAGTTAGTGTTGCTGTGGATGTCAGATTATCTCGACTAAACGAATAGCAGAAATAGAGAATTTCTGATATGCAGAATAATTTTTGAACAAGAGTATTCTTTAAAAGACTCTTTTATCATTTCAAATGTAGTCTTACCATTTGCTTTTACAACTTATTACATAACTCATCAGTTAGTTTTCTTTATTGAAATATTTGATAGGCAGCTATTTCAGCCATGCGTCATTTCAAATATGGTTTTGCCTGCCACTTCAATGTGAGTCAATCCCAGTGAATGCACCTCCTATGAGCGGCTTTCCGACAGGGGTAGCCGGTAGTTTGTCCTCAATAGCTATTCCCAATACAAGCAAGGATATGCATGCAATGATCACTACAGGTATAGGTCAAGTATTGCATGTGCAGGAAGTTCAGAAATTCTCAATATTTTCTTTATCAATAACAGAAGTCCAATATTAGGAAATAAGTGAACGAAAATGCCATTGAATAGAACTAACCTCAAAAGTTAACCAAACACTTACTTGGAGTTGTTGCGATACAGCCAAGGACATGCACTTGAAATGTGACAGCCCTCCTTTTCCTCATTTGATTTCTACTGGCTATTACCATGATAACACTTGCCATGATCGGTGGGTTCATGCTAGTAAAAGCATTTTTCTTGTTACGATTCATGCTTCCATTCAGCTATAGGCAAAATGATAAATATTTGTTTAAACAAGTTCTTACAACAACCTAAAATAAATATACGGTCAATGATCAATGTTCTACTATTATCTTTTTTATGATATCAATGTTATTTAAGTATTTGTTATGATCTTTAAAATAAAGCTTTTATAAGAAATAATCAAATGGTGTATATTTTGTCTCATACTTGCTATTACTATTCAATTAGAGGAGAACTGATTTGTCAATTACCATAAAGGTTAACAGTACTAAAATAATACAAAGGCGCACACCTACCCTTTTGGTCAAGAAATTGCGTCCATCCTTACTGTATTTTAGTGTGAGAAATTGTGGCCTGTTTCTCCACTTGCCTCTTAATATGTTTATCTTTCGGATCTCATAAACCTTGCGTAGGTTGAACTAAAATTTGAATACGTGCAAAGTTTATTTCAATAGGACAGAAAAAATATGCATTGTGTCATATGAGTTTGAACCTTGTAATAATAAACTTATGTCTAGATTTCGAGCATATGAAGGTTGGCTTTGGATTCAACTCGTCACATTTTATCAAAAATAAACTACTTTCTAAATTTTACAAGTCTAGTCCAAGACCTTTAATATCAATGATACATCTCAGATGACGGTGATTAAGCCAATTTGATTTTGTAGCACTGAAATGCAAATGGTGCATATATCTGGTGGTTTTGTGTATCGTCCTTTCGATTGCTTTCAGACTTGATTATATATCAATTAGTTAAAAAGTTCACTTTATTGAAACAATTCTAGAAACTCTATGTTATTATAACCCTAATCCAATAGAATACCAGTGAAGTTTGAAACGCCTTCTATTGTTCGAACACCACTAAGATACAAGTGCAATAAATCTCCCAGTTATCATTGAGGTAACATTTTACTGTATATACCACGCATTGGTCTTTTATATATCATGTTGGATATTTGAGTTTTTGAACTTAATGAGGATTCTTTATTTCCTTTTGTCTTCATTTTGATCTTGCACTGTCAGTTGGTTCCATAAATGGTAAATCATTGACCAACCACTGATGAGTGAAAAACTTACCACAACGCCATCAGTGTAGCCAAAACCCTTCCACTTTTTCCCGAGGATTAATTTAGCATTTCTTTTGTTTCTTGGGTTAATGTTTACAAAGGCTGCTCTTGGAAGATGCTTTAATATGTCCTGATTACAGCCTACAATGAAACAAATGCACGGGTTTGGTCTTTCACTTTGCTGTTAGAGCAAGAAAATTGGTTTATGTAGGTAACACGGTTAGACGAACATTATCGATGAGAGATGTGGCCTGATTTTGTGTCTTTAATGTTGCTTTCAATGGCTTAGGTTATATCGTGATAGGCTAGAAAGCATGCTGCACATTCATATAGCAACCAAAGCAACCCACTTTGCAGGAGACTCAAATGC